>JAEBDU010012504.1:44658-248636 GCA_016802625.1 Heliconius numata | reverse complement strand
TAAAAGAATTTCTTACAACTTCGCGCCCGCGCTACATTAAATATGTACGAATGAAGTTGCAAAATTTTCTAAGGAAATTGGAGTAGAACGAAAGGCCGCACATATGAATTATCAATGCTATATAAGTAATTGCGTTTCTTGATATTTATTTTGCATCACATATCCTTTCAGTTACGTCAGCGTTGAGTTACTTTGTCGCTTTGCAATATCTCACGCGCGAAGAAATATATTCGGTTAAACGTTTATAGGATTGCAGATTTTTAAAATAATTTACTCTTTTGATGAATATAGTTTTCACGTATGTTTTCATCGTATTATTAGAGGTCGTAGTTAGTACTCAAGGGGAACAATTGAGTTCCAACACGTAATACCTCATCCGGTGGAACTCTAGGTTCCCTCTACTGACCTGCTATAGGTGGGATATAGCATTTAGCTGAAAAAAAAATAGATTATCTAAAATTAGAAATATAGCCAGACTTTTGAGATAACTCTAAAAAATGTTTTATTTAAATATTTAAATCCATTTCATTTTATAAAACGGCGCACTATATATTTATTCAAAATTATTAATATAAACGTAAGGAACACCTTTTGCAAAGTTCGTGATCTTGACCTATCAAAATTATTACCGTTAATAAATAAACTCGTGTATGGTGTGTGTCTACAGAGAGCACTTACTTCATAAGAGTTATTTCATGTGCCTAATGTATGAAAAATGCAATTTTTATTCAATTTTTATTACTTTATTGCGTTAGAGACAAATATTATATAATTTTTGTTCTTAATTTCTTTACTAACATTGAACGAAGGTGAACTTATTTATATGAGGAAATTTAACTGACGGAAAACGACTTATGAACGAACTTTAATCTTATTTTCGCAGTATTCTTCTATCAATGAAGAACTTCTCCACTTTAGGTTAAATGTCGATAGTCATTATTTATGGTAGGTTCAACTAAGAACTAATATATAAATCTTATTAATCCTCGCTCCAATTTCCTTGCAACCTCCAAGAGCTTTGACCTTAATCTCGACAACAAGATATGTGAGGCGGACCCACATGCGAGTAAATACTCAGTACACGCCCCGGGCGGACCAACTTTGGACGAGCGAAGGTTCCCAGTTGTAATAAAATTATTATTACGTTCATTAGTGTAGATTGTAGACTGTAGAATATATTCGCTTAAGGCCAGTCGTGCCAAGTGTGACTAATCGTGGCAGGTTTTGGGTTCGATTCCCAGACGAGGAAATTAAATATTTAATATTTTCATTTTTCGCTATGGTGTCGAGATAAGCTGTGTGGTTGAGTTCCGCCACTCAACATGCACTGCCTTCAGGTATAATTGAAATCAATATTTTAAAAACAAGACCTAATAACTTGGAAAAAACATGTTTGTCCCAGATATATTTACAACGAAGACATATTATTGATCGTCACTTCAGGCACGCTAGTGCATTTTCTAATAAAGTAAACGTGTCATACTGTTTACCAATAACTTAGCTTTTAGTTCTTTTACTGACGTGGCATATACCCTGTGTCCTATTAAATATATTAAAAAACTACAATTTATCCAAAAGTGTTGAAGATTTTTATTTTTACAATACATTTGTATAAGTATTGAAGATTCGATGTGTTACTTGTGACCCCATTTGCGAAGGCTGTTTAAGTGAAAGCCTTTTGATGCCGTCGTAAATGTTTGAATTGACGTAATAAGAGCACATTTACAAAGCTCAAAGGAAGAGTTTTATTGGATGTTTTAAACGGGAAAATTGTTTGAAGCTAGGAAGTATAAGGAAATTTAAGTACTATAAAGAAAATAATATATTCGAGAAGAAAAACCGATTGTTTCGCGAAATACGCGTTACAAGGAATTAATTTTAACAAAATTGGAAATGGATAGAGACTGGTGGCAGCTGACGCCTCGCCGGGAACTCTACTGTATTCCGGATAGCTTAGCAGCTCACGATTCACGGGTAACACGTTAATAATGGACGAAAAGTTTGCTTTCGTCTTTCGTCTGTTTTTTTACTACTTTTGTTTCTAAGTATATAAAATGACTAGCGGCCCACTCGCGGTTTCACCCGCGTCAACTATGTTATTATTAATTTCTGTCTCCATGACTACGTCCCAGTGACGTCTATGCAAAATTTGAGACTCGTAGCATTTGTAGTAACGAAGTTTCATACAAACTTTCGACCCCAAAAACAGCCCCTTAGAAGTCGAATATTGCAAATTCCCGTCTTAGCGAGCACCTACGTCCTATAAATAACTCCTAAGCAAAATTTCAGATTCCTAGCACTTGTAGTTTCTGAGATTTCATGATGAGTGAGTGACCTTTCGATTCTATATATATAGATAAGAATTTAAATTTAAGCATTATCTAAAAAGAATGTAATATATTATGCAATTAACTTGCCTCGTATCGGTACATAGTTCATTCTAGTCGGACATAAAAACGTGAATATTATATTCAATTACAGTATGTATATACGGTTACACCTACGTGCACAGTGGCAAGGTGAGTTGGTTCACGTCACCGCCGCGCCTCCCGACGGCGACGTTTTTATATGAATATTACTTAGCACATTTTCAACACGTTTATATTTATTATGTTTTTAATTGAAAAATCTATTCTTTCTTATTAATATTATAAAGTTGGATAGTGTGTTGGTTGTATGCTATAAACTCGGGAACTACTGCTTCGAATTGAGTTATGGTTTTTTGTGCTGGATAGTCTATTTTTGAAGATTTCATAACTGTAGAACTATACAAATATATAAAATTTGCATAATCGTGTTTATTTGTAGAGAGGCAGTTAGTGCAATTAATATTTTACGTAGAGATGGGTCATATCAAAGAAATTTATCGTCATGTCGAATGATTTCGAATAACGAGTCGACGAAGGTCGAGGTATCGGTCACCTTCATTACGTCACTTTATACGAGTATATAGGAAAGCGTGACTCGTTAAAAACTACCGGAACTCAAAAATAACTAAACTTCAATCGAAATTTGAAAAAAAATTACGCAAATAATGATGATGTTTTCTGCTTGTATCTAGATGGTTTCTTGCAGATTTACTCTATTGTTTGATGTATTATTTAACTACTATAAATAAAAATATAGGATTTAGCCTATAAATGAACTTTATATGAATGGCTCTCAAACGACTAAAAATGGTATTGGCATATATGGCATTCCGGTTATCTCTATTCATTTGTTAATGTTAACTTTTTTATGTTATTATTCAAGAAAAGTAAGTTCCCATTACAAAGTTTGCCGTTTTAGCCTTGATGATTTAAATTATTCGGTGGAGTTGTAAATTTCCGCACTCCAGCGCGCGTCGGCATACTCGTATTGTTTCGTGATCGATAGGGAATTCAGTGGTGCAGTTATCACCTGCATATCGCAAATGATAAAAATGACGAACATGTTTGTATGTGAAGTTATTTAGAAATAGTGTTATTTTAAGGTTCATATTGTTTACCAATTAAAAAAATATATAAATTTCCAGAAGAATGGGTAACTGAGTGTCTTAACACTGGGTTCTCCCCCTGCTTGCCCTGCTGTGCAAGAAAAATAATTTGTAACACCGTATAATTGAATTCAGTCATTCATTTAAATACAAAATTTACACGTATCTAATATCTATATTCTTCTTTACACTTACCTAAAAGAATTTGATGATTCAAAATGACGAAATTTGTTCTATATACGAAATTGATAGGTAATGCACATTTTTTCAATTATAATAATTAAAGTCCTTAATTCAGTTATATTCTACGGCCGATATAATTATATTGGTATGAGTCAGATATATCGTTCATTGCAGACGGCGCCAGATAATAATTAACATTTTTTTATCATATTCCACAAGAAGTTGTCAAATCATCAATTAGTTCATAACATATTTTTAATCTATTATTTATTAACTAAATATTTTTTCCTTCGCAGGGCATGGCATTTTCCATCGAAGAGCGCCAGGCCCTCGGTATCCACGGACTTTTGCCCCCAAGAGTGAAGAGCCAAGAGGAACAGGTGAAGCTATGCAAGCTCTCTATCGAGAGATACGAAGATCCTCTCAATAAATACATCTACCTTATGGGACTTCTTGTAAGTAAATATATAAATAGTTATTATATTTCGTATTTAATATTATTATAAAATAATTGATTTTGATTACCTACAGTAAATAGGTATTGGTTTCATTTTATAATAATAATAGATGTTATAATAAATTTATAACAATTTTGTCTAATTCTGACCAATTATAGTAATAAATATAAATGTAATTTTCTTGACACTTCAAAAGTGCCTTGTCTTCCAAATTAGAGGTCCAATTTGTCAAGCTAATGCGAAAACTTAAGCCCCAACGGGTTAAGACATTTATAATTAAAATCTCTACCAAACTCGAATAATTTTAACAGATTCAACCGTGGGTTTTGTATTTATATCGTATATGAAGCATATTCTTATAATACTTTTAATGCCAGTGAACTATAATCCTATCCAAAAATATTTAAGAATATTATTTCCCTATAATAAGAAAATGCTGTTCTTATATATTAATGCTTCTTTAATTTTACAAAACAACTATTTTACCGTTTCTAGGATCGCAACGAACACTTGTTCTACCGTTTCGTCGGCGAGAACGTAGCAGAGTGTATGCCCATAGTGTACACCCCGACCGTAGGGCTCGCGTGCCAGAAGTACGGCCTCGTGTACCGCAGACCGCGCGGTCTCTTCATCACTATTCACGATAAAGGACATATTTATGATATTTTGAAGAACTGGTAAGTTTGCTATCGATATGTGTGTTTTGTTTAAAACTTTATTGTTATTATTTTTAGTTATGGAATGCCTTGGAATTTTGAGTCTGAGTTCTATTCTACTAATTAAACTGTAAATAGATAGGAAATAAGTTCCTTTTATGTAAAGGTAACGAAAGTAGTGGAGCAAAATCGTGAATAGCGCATATTTTTGCTGTTAAAAAGAACATATATACTATGTAACATCTATATATTATTTTTTAAATTTCATTATTAGGATGTGTATAATTTTATGCTGTTAAACCTATATACATAAATGTTAAAACAGTCGGTACAGTATAAACACTAAGGCCCGTATTTATAAATCACTCTCAAGTCTATAATCGATATTGAGATGTCGTATTCATCCATAGATAGGTATTATATATTTTTTGAATTAAAACGGCATCTAAAAAATCGATCTCGGATTTGAGAGCGATATTTGAACTTACAGCTACTACATGTTATGTCTAACTGCTGTGCCTTTTAACGTTACTATTTTCCGCAACGTAGAAAAAAAAAATATAGTAAAAAACCCAAACTCCCATACCGTTCGACTTATGGTTCGATAGCGTTAAAAAAATATTGGAGTTTTCTTGTCCGTTTGGAAAATCCGTTTACTACAGCCTATTACAAAACGCTTTGTCATCATCATGACGTAATTAATCTCTACAGCTCGAATTGCCTTCTATATTTTGTATTGTGGAATTTTCGATATAACGTGACGTCACTGTGAACCAAATATGTCATTGAGAGTTGATTAATTGCAATAGAATATTAAAAGTAGAAAATACTCCATCTTTATCGTGGCGTAGAATAATGTCGCACTTTACAAGCGATAGTTACGTGTTCGATACCCATTCGGGGGAATTATTATAATTTAAATTATTCTTATTGCTAAGCTCTAGTAGGATAACCGTTATATAGTTCTTCGGATATCGACCTATACAATAATTCATTCTTTTCAATAAAAGCGAAATTTTAAAAAGTAAACATGTCTCTCTAGGCCTGAAACAGACGTCCGTGCCATCGTAGTAACAGACGGCGAGCGTATCCTGGGCCTGGGAGACCTGGGCGCGTGCGGCATGGGCATCCCTGTGGGGAAGCTGGCCTTGTACACCGCCCTGGCGGGCATCAAACCGCACCAGACTCTACCCATTACTCTTGGTGAGTGCGTTGTTTGTGGTTGTTATCATCTCATAGTTGTTTCCATTTGTTATTTAGCAATCACTTTTAATCAAGTCACTTCTTTAAGTCACCTTCAATTACTTGACTGTAGAGTCGACTAATTGATGGAGTGACTATAAAAATAGCTTTTACGAATACAAATTAATTCCTATTCGGGGGTCAGGAACTATTTTTCCTCGCTCTGATAACAAGATAAAGCTCGGTGTTATGTTCCACCACTCAACAATATCTCTAAAATGCGGAGCGGAACGTGGGGAACGGAGTGCCTTAACACTAGGTTTCCTCTGTTTACCCTGCTATGAGTGGAATACAGTTTGAAGCTACAACTGCAAATCTAAATATATGTTATTCTAATTTCAGACGTCGGTACAAATAACCAAACGATGCTCGACGACCCTCTCTACATCGGTCTCCGCCAAAACCGAGTCCGCGGTGCCGCTTACGACGAATTCATAGAGGAATTTATGCAAGCTGTTGTAAGGAGATTTGGACAGAATTGCCTCATTCAGTTCGAGGACTTCGCGAATGCCAATGCTTTCCGATTGTTGGCGAAGTATAGGGGGAAGTGAGTATTGATATTTATATAAAAAAATAAACATACTTTTATAAGTATTTTTGTGTTTATCATTTATTTTGTCGTGTTATTTATTTATATTATAATTGTTAATTCACAGATACTGTACATTCAACGATGATATCCAAGGGACAGCTTCAGTCGCAGTGGCGGGACTCCTCGCCTCTTTACGCATTACTGGTAAACGGCTGTCCGACAACGTAATCGTGTTCCAAGGGGCTGGAGAAGTGAGTCACTATGAATTTCATTATTTCTATTTTTATGTGTTGTACTTTAGGAGATTATAAACTCCTTTTGAGTTTGGGCAACATGCCCAATAGCTTTTACTAATTTAGCTAAGTAATGGTGAGCGTAGGAAAGGTTGGGTAGTGGTCAGTTGGTTCATACCCACCCCAGCATTTCAGAATTAAATCCTTTACACAAGACAATCAGTTTAAAGCTAAAATCAGTCTTGGAAATGAATAGAATGCATATCCTTGAGTGGGGATCGAATCCCCAACCGTCTCATTTGTTAGACGCTATGCCGCTGCACTATAACGTCCTCAATCATATTTAATAATCATTTTAATAATTATTTCCTTTTAACAGGCTTCTCTAGGTATTGCGGAACTTTGCGTAATGGCGATGAAGAAGGAAGGCACCTCCGACGAGGACGCTCGCGCTCGCATATACCTCGTGGACTCTAAAGGGTTGGTGGTGAAGAACAGGCCTGAGGGAGGGCTTAACGAGCATAAGCTGCACTTCGCTAAGGACTGTCCTCCCATCAGGACTTTGGCTGAAGTGGTCACTATGGCGAAACCTACTGTTTTGATTGGTATGTTTAATTTTTTTGTATTACATGAGTTTTATAATTAAATAATGGTACAATTTTCTTTTAAATACCTATAATAATTTTATCGGCCGTGAATACACTCTTAATATCATTCTTTTTACGTATAATTTACATAATACTTAATACAATGTTGATTATCAAGCAATATCTTATCTTATCAACATTCTATTCACTCCAAATAACAATGAACTAAGAAATGTATTGAACACTATGTTCACTCATTTGTTCGACGTGCCCAAACCAGAGATTTTAAAGCCCGCAGCTCAGGTTAGGCTACTTAACACGCAATATTTCGAATATTGGGCCGTGCGTTCCTCTGCATACCCCGGTATATCCTGGTATAATAATAATATTATTACTTTCCAGGCGCGGCGGCCGTCGGCGGCGCCTTCACTCCGGAGATCCTGCGGACGATGGGCGCCAACAACGAGCGGCCCGTGATTTTCGCGCTGTCCAACCCCACCAGCAAAGCCGAGAGCACCGCCGAGCAGGCCTACTCCTACACCGACGTGAGTTACTTATGTAGTGGGACATATTTGGGGAACCTAATATTGGCTAAGAAAACTTTTAGTTTTCTTATTGCAATATTTCGACACTGAAATGGTTTAAAAATTACACAAATTACATATTGTGATTAAGTCAATCTCCTCCGAACTATATGTCTGTTTCTTTTCTAAGTCCGTTACATAGTACATACTACATCAATACTACTTGAATATATTTCTTATTCTGACAGTAATTTTTTGAAATAGTTTCACAAATATCTTACAACAAAATAGACAAATCAACTTCACTTGTACAATAAAATAAAAAATATTAAAATCACAACATTATAATGCTCAGGATCGTGCAATATTCGCTTCCGGGTCTCCGTTCCCGGACTACCGCACCAAGGACGGCCGCCTCCTCCGCCCGGGTCAGGGCAACAACGCGTATATCTTCCCGGGACTCGCGCTGGGCATCATCAGCGCCGGTATCGTTGATATATCTGAGGATTTCATACTTTTGGCTGCTGAGGTTTGTATTGTATAATTATTTTTCTCTTCTAAAGAACTTGTAGTTTTTATAAAAAGCTATACATTGACAGTACGGTTGATAAGTGGTGGCTGCATTGGAGATAAGTTTTTTGAACGTTTCTGTATTCTCTACTTGGGAAGAAAATAATTCAAAAAAAATTCTTAACATCAATATGTCATGTTTGAGGCTCTAAAATATAATAAAGTGGTGTGTTTTCATTACTCAAAGTATAATAGATATTACAAGACATTATAGAAATTTAATGAAAATTTAACTTAACATATACTTATATAACAGAAACAAATATAAAAGTTATAAATTATTTAATATAATTCACAGACGTTATCAGAAATAGTGTCGCAAGAGAATCTAGACCACGG
Source organism: Heliconius numata (assembly GCA_016802625.1). Taxonomy (NCBI): domain Eukaryota; kingdom Metazoa; phylum Arthropoda; class Insecta; order Lepidoptera; family Nymphalidae; genus Heliconius; species Heliconius numata. The sequence goes on along the minus strand of JAEBDU010012504.1, from coordinate 239,837 downwards.
CAGTCTGTACCCACCCCTTGCAGATATACAGGAGTGCTCCATCAAGATCGCTAAGAAGATCGTAGAACACGCCTACGAGACTGGTATGTTATGTAACTTACTATATGAGTTTAGAAAAACATTTGAATAGTTTTTTTTATTATTTATGGATGTAATGAAACAAATAATATAAATATCTTTGATCTATAGATAGATTTTCATTCTTTTTCAAAATAATGTTACATAAATTTAATATTGACATTGAAGTAAATTATTTGTTATATTTGAGGTTGAAATTAGAATAAATATGCACTAGAGGAAGGTATAATGTGTGAAAACGTTACGTCGTCAACCAAGTAGTCAAAATTTAAATCAGACTTCTACGATTGTGGTTGTATAATGTAAAGGTTCTTTTTAAATGTAAAATTCGAATCAAAATTCAATAAAAGTGATTGTTTGCATTACCAATTAACCAAATCCCCCATTTATCCAGGTAAAGCGTCGGTGCAGCCGCAGCCGCTGGACGCGGAGGCGTTCATCCGCGCGCAGGTGTACGACGTGCGGTACGCGCGCGCGCTCCCGCCCGTCTACGAGTGGCCTGCGGGCGACAGTGCGCCGCGCGTCAACATGGCCTAGGCCTGCGCTTTGTACTGAATTAGGAGATATTCGTCATTTACGTCACGTTCATTTATTTATTGATATACTGACCCCTCCTCTATCCTTGTCCCCTATAGTCAGTCACATAGTTGAAAGTACTTAATGTGACGTCACATATTTTGGAATTTTAATATATACGTTTTTTTTAATTACATTGAAATAACGTTTGAGTGAAATTATATTTTAAACTGTGATGTCACGAAATTTAAGACCCCTTCCCACCACTTGTCACCTTTCATAGACCTTCTTCTTCCTTAACGTGTGACGTATTTTACGAATGACTCCAAATCAAACGTTTAATCAAATATTGTCGTAACAAATCGATTCCAATGATTTTTTATTGTTTAAAATCGATTGAATTTGAAAACTCGTTAAGGCAATATTTTATTATGCGATCATCGTCTGTTTTTATTATATTCTCACTCACGCTTCAAATTCGATACTTAAGAAAAAAAAAATTTTTTTTTCATTTTTCAATTTAAGATATAATACATTCTATTTAGTGTTGTGACGAAATCGTAAGGTGCAAATTGTAAAAAATATTTTTGGCACTGCAGCGCTAGTGTTGTGACGCTGATTCTATTTTCGATGTGATATTATGACGTGCTATACACTTCTCTCGAGTATTTTTGCTTTGCCAAATGTCTGTACTTTATTTTAAAAGCATAAAATATAAAAGATGCAAAGATCTGCGACGACATGGTTTCTAATATTAGACGTTTCGACAATGAACATTCCAAATATTAAAATTTTTCGCTAAATGTGTCTTGTTAGCCATATCGAATTTATTTTGTACTTTTTCTATTAGTTTTTGTGATATTTAGTGAGATTTAGGAAGCGATATGGATTTGTGAGAAATCGTTACCACTAAACAATGTTTGGTTAAATTGAAAAATTTATTTATTTATTGTTATTTTTTTAATATAACACCTATTTAGAGGATGTAGCTTTTATAATACTTAAAAAGCTTATTTTAAAGGACCGGATTCGATGCAAATAATATTTGTAAAGCATTCTGAATAAAGAAAAATATCATAAAAATATTGCCCTTTTATTGTATATCTATTTCCATAAACAACCCATTAGGAGGATTATTTTTAATGACCCATTTTAAAAATTCATCTATGAATCATTGTCAATATTGATGTGCCAAAGGAAGTTTCATGATGAACAAGCCAGGTTAATGACCCAATCGTCGATGGAAGTTTGTATAAAAAATACCAATAGAGGACATTTAAATTTTTTTAGTTAATTTACTTTAGACACGGCTACAAGATTTGGTTGTTAAATATTATTTGTTTGTTAAAAGCATAGTATTTTGTTGATAAACCTCTGATTATTTCATTTTCGATTTAGAAATAACCTTAGTGTGGATGATTTATGAAAAACATAATTATTTTTTTTAAAGAAACAGATTAATGAGTTAATTAGATTGAAAATAAATATTAAACACTATATATACTCAACAGTGTGCACAAATAAAAAAATTATGTTACAATTTTTATAGGCTTTTTTATATTTTCCTTATCTATTCTCAATTCAATCTAAGAATATAAAACTAAAAATAAAACAAAAAATCCTTTCAGACCAACAGTCTTTAATTCAAGTATTTATAAATACAAATTGAGAAGTACCGATTCACAACAAAATATAGCCTAGATTATAATGTTCGATAAAATAATTATATCACTTATCACTTCGTAACAATGTCCATGTCCACACGCGTGTCGGCGAGCGTCGGCCGGCGTCGGCGTGCGGTGTCGGCGAGTGTCGGCGAGCGCGCTAGGGGCGGCCGGTCGTGGCGGCCAGCGTCGGCCGCGCGCCTCACCTGCTCAGCGAGTGCGAGCGCTCACGTGACCCGGAACTCTCACCGTTGCACCGCGCGCGGTCATTGCCTATAAAACGTTTTGAATATTAATTATATATGCATTATTCATACTTAAAATTGTGTTATATTCATTTATGCTTCAATTATATTCACTTTGAAAGCAGAAATGAATATAAACACATAGTTTTTATCTTACAAGTACCTCTAAACATTGAACTATATTAAATAAACATAAGAGTATTGACAAAAATAAAAACACAATTTATAAAAATAAAAAAATGTTACATTATATAAAAAAATATGGATCTAAAAGTGATTGAAGAAAACTAAACAAATGAGGTGACTATGAACGAGCATGCCAGATTTAGATTTTTCATTACGTGATGAGATGCAGTCATTCCAACATAAATATCAAAACGAAATTACCAAATAAACAAAAAAAAAATCACTTGTTTTTTAAATAAGTAAATGAATAATTTAGTTATATACTAATAGTTGTAAAGTAAGCAAGTCTATTATATTTTAGCACACCGACAGTAAACAAAGGTAGTAAATTCGGAACATGTCGCACCATGTGTTCATAGTAAAAACAAAGCTGTGAAAGCGTGTACCGAGTCAATACAGGCCTGACCTAAGAAACGACGGCCTTGTAAACTGGTATCCTACAACAAACAACGAGGCGATCATCACACATCGACGACTTTGGTCAAATAATAAAACAAATTTTAACAATATAATGTATGTTAGTGTATTTACAAAACAGTAGCTTGGATAGGCGGAGTAATACAATACGAATAATACAAGTGGTATTATTCCTCTCAATGTTTCCTATGGGAAACTACTTTTTTAAAATTAATAATATAATTATTTAAAAAAAATCTTTTGACAATATCTGTAATGTTATTGCCAATTTGGTAACATTATTGCAATTGCCTCAAAAGAAAACAATTATATTTTGACATTGTTTAATCGTCGATAATGGTTTAGGCCTAGCATACATACTATATGCATGAGTTTTATACGGTTAAAATGCCTCTAGTGAAATGAATTCAAATATTATTTTGGAAATTTAAAGTATAAAAACAATTTGAGTCAGAAATTCGAACATTACTCATCAATATTTTTGATTTAACATAATTACCATTATATAAAAGATTTGACTTTCACCTAACTAAAATCAAGAAATTATAATTATAAACCCAATGGTTGTGTGCTCGATCTCCATTAGTTGCATAATTAAATTATATTCATTTCTCCACCCTGGCAAAGTAAGGTGCTGAGTTATACCACGCAACACACAATGTCTCAAAAATTTAATGGTTTACGGGGGAATGGTGGTGTCTTAACAATAGGTTATTAAAATGCAAATTAATAATTATAATTTCATTTACCTAGCCTCTGATGCGGTGGCAGTTTGCTAAAGAAGGGATGTTTGAGAGCCTCTCTCAACGTTATACGCTGTGACGGCTCGTACTCCAACATGCGTGTAATCAACTCAAATAACTGTCTGTGCTCTTCACTATTGCTCTGTAGGTACCTCTGTAATAAGTAGGATTAAAGATTTTAACAAATATAAAGGTAAACGATATAAATATATAAATATCTATAAAATATATAAATATACTATAAATCAAATTGGTTCATTGTTTGATATTTCTATAAAAAGCAGAAAGTGGAGAGAATTATAACTTTTTTACAAATATATTTGTGTAAATAAGACAATAAATGATAAATAAGTATAAGGGAAACTTACCAAAAGAGGTTTGCAATTTTCTCTAACATATCGGCCGGCCGATGATTTCTCGTCCCAGTCTAATTTGCCGTGGTAGAAATATTTTGTCCTCGTTTTTCGCGCCATTCTAGAAGTCAAAGTCTTGTTATAAATAATTATTTAATCATCACACTAATATAAAGTTGTTTTCAAATTAATTTTGCTATTACACCGAATGAAAGTACCATGTAATATCGTAAATAAAAAATGAATTATTTTGCAAATAAAGAAAAAAAAGCATTTATAAGAGATAAAAATTTTGATTCTTATATTTTTTTAAAATCATGCTATTCTAAGAAGTTTCTTCTTTTTTTATTATGGTAGATTGATTATTCTTAGTCAATAGGAAGTAACACTATTTAAAAAATATATAACTGTAAGACTTTCCAATATTTTCTAGTTAATAACTAGTTTACAAGCGCTGCATTGAGTTCCGCCACAAAACACGCAATATCTCGAATAATTACGGATTATTATTTACGGACGGATGGTAACTTAAGTAACAAAACCTCTTAGCATTGGCTTTGCATACCGTACTATGTACAGTGAATCTAAAAAAAATCTAAAAAAAAACTTGTTACCAGCTTCAAATAAAAGTAAAGACTACCTGTAGGGTATCGGTCCCAGGATGCGCTCCATCATGGCGAGGTGCTCGCGGTTGTCGTGCGTCTGGAACAGCGTGATACCGAGGTGCAGCTCGAACATGATGCAGCCTATGGACCACACGTCGCATGGCTGCGACCAGCCTAGCTCTGGAAATTTTTAAACAATATTGTATACTTCAAAATTCTTACTAAAATTATATAGCGATTGGTTTAATAAAAAAACAATATTAATCACTCTTTTTTAATATATTATAGACCGCAAAATCATACATATTATATTATGGTGCATGGTAAAACTTTAATTGAGTTTATGATTGCACTTTGCATTTGTAATCTCTGTATTAGTCTACTATTTAAATAAATAAAAAAATGAAAATGAAACTGTGATATATTTAATTATAAATGCTTTTAAAATCATTTAAATTTAAATAATACTTAGTGTAATATAGAGAACATTAAATAAAAATAATACTCGTCTTCTATAAATATACCATAACAGTAAATTTATAACAGATAAAAAATACCCCATTCACATTCTAGATCATCATGTTTCTCTTTCAGTAAATAGTATAAAAATATTTAAAAGAGAAGAAGTGAATGCTGTATTCAAAATAAAATTATATTTGAGAATTAGGAAGACATTTACAAAAGCTATAAATTTGAACGAGGTCAAAGAGAAGTAAATTTTAACACACATATTGAAGGTTACATTTTTTATGGATTATACAAACATTGCTTTGATCGTCCGAAAACGAGTTTAAAGACAGATTTAAAAAGATCAAGATAAAATATGTATTACTTATTCACTTAATTGAAGTTATATATAATAAACACTGATAAATTAGGTCTGTCGTGGTGAAGTGGGACAGCGTATAACTGTAAATACGACGGTTGTGGGTTTGATTCCCACTAGGGCGAAAGAGTTATTTTTATTTCCTCGGTCTGGTAAGAAGACAAAACGCACCTGTACCTGTTCGGAAATTAGATGGAAAGTGGAGAATGGATTGACTTTATACTAGTTTTCTTCAGACTTACTGGCTAGTAAGTCTGAAGAAAACTATACTAAACATATAGCCATATGCGGGATACAGAATGAAGTAAAAATAATAATAATAACAGTTGGAATATTAAATGTATTAATTAGTTGGCTTTTGTATTGATAAAGATAATCTGCTTATAATTTAATAGTGTGTAATATACTGATTGTATGCGGTCAACAACATAGGTCAATGTCAAGTAGATTGATAACGGCACATACAATGAACTTGTTATATTTATTAAATTTTCAGATTAAAGAAGACAAAGTTTTTCTTTATCACATGCTGAAATAAATATTTTGTATGAACACGTGTTAACCACACGTGACAAGACGTTTCCATAATAAAAAAATATTATTAAAGTTAGTGTGTGGTCACAGTTATCTTACCTTATTTATATCATATGCCAAACACACCTTTCAGTTATTTCATTTAACCACTAACCAAATATATATATTTTTGAATAAATACCTAATATGACTTCTGGTGCTCTGTAATGTCTCGTTGAGACAATTGTGCTGTGATGTTCGTGGTCGAAGGTGGCGCTGCCGAAGTCTATGAGACGAACGTCGCTGCGCTTCACCCGTCTCAAGTCATGTGTCTATTAAGTAGATAAAAAACACAGTACGATATTAGTATTATAAGTGAAACTTTTAAGGACGAATATAATATAACAATAAAGGTTAAAAGGGCGAACCCGCGCTTGAGTAGCTAGTCTTAAATAGAATATATATTTTTCTTTTTAATAATATTAGCTTCGGTTAACAACATCATGTTATTTTGAATACATATTTTACTGAACTGTTGAATACAATACAAAAAATATGTTAGTAGGAACTTAGTTAGCACATTGTCCACCTGAAAATGTGACATTTATGGGTTTGATTACCGATTGGGTGAATGAATAATTACCTAGTTCCCCTGCCTGCCTGTCTGCATAATTGTATATATAGGTTTTACCAATATAATTATACTATATGTTAATTAATAAAATAAATATATTTCCAAAACCTACCTTCTTAGACCTATTATAAACACTGAGCACTTCAGACTCGCTGTCCACAAACAATATATTCTCGGGCTTGAGGTCCGTGTGGGTCAGCTTGTTGTCGTGCAGGAAGAGCACGCTGTATATGAGCTGGTAGGATATGTGCCGCACTTGCTCTAACGGGTACGGCTGGTAGTTATTGTCTTTCTGTAATTACAAATATATTATTTATTATGCTATTTATTATGATTAAATATGTTGTGCGACTGTAAACACGACAGGATATACGTTCGATTCCTAGTTCACTTTGGTAACAAGACCGGTATTGAATTTCGCACACAATACTCAATGTCGCCAGAATTCGGAGGTAAGTGGGGAACAAGGAATTGTCTTAATGTTTCCAGGTTGCTGCATACAGCGTGAAAATAAAGAAAAACATATGTTTGTGATGGTAAAAAAAATCTTATGTATAGATATATAATTTTTCAATATGAATATTTGTCACCCCCTACTTCTAACCTGAAATTTCAATCAATTAGAATGAAATTTTATATCAAGTTCTATAACAATTGCATTCAACAGGAAAAAACTCAATAGGAATGATTGCGATCGATTTCTATGCCAATACAGTAAAAAATAATAAGAAATCAAGCTTAATTTACGTTTATTGTGACACTCCTGTCCCGGACTCCATGTGTTGGACCCGGCATAACAGTGCCTCAATTGTAAGTTCAATTGATAACAGATAGGCTAAACGCGGCATTGAGATCATCCAAGGTGGAAAAAAAGTAAAATAGGGCACATGTGCCTTCACACTAGATCCTCATTAATTGCCAGAAATGCATTAATTAAAAAAAAAGTAAATATTTGACCAAAGCTGATAAATGAAAACAGTCATATCCGTTACAAATGAGGACAAGTATACTTGAACAATAATCGCGTTCATTCTGTTATAACATGTATTGCAATAATTTGTTTGATCTGTGATTCAATTGTTATTCTTATCTTAACATTTTGTCTTTATAAATGTATGTAGACACATTAAATTTGTGTGCTCTAAGATCATGTTCACTATCTCGCAATTATAATTTTAGAAATAACCGCTAGTATGCTATGTGAATAACTGCAGCATAAAATATTAATTTATTATTTTTACAGTGAAATATGTTAATATCAAGTAGCAAAAAGAGAAAGTCTGAAAACTTTCACAAAACAATTATAATTAAATAATTTAAATTAAATATTCATATATAAAAATTTTAATACTTAAAACTATATAACATATATGCTTAATGAAACTAGTTAAAAAGAATTATTTTATGAAAAATATTCAGAAAGAAAATTATATAAATATATAAGTTCCTTATAATAATTATATATTTAACGGAAACATAAAATGCGTAGAGCAAAATTGAGTCAGTAAGTAATATTTAACATGTTTATTATGACAGTGTTACTCACCAGGAAGTCGAATACACTTTGTCCAAGCATTTCAAATGCGATGCACATGTGTCCGTGGTACTCAAACCAGTCTAACATCTTAACACATAAACTGAAAAAAGAGAAAATTACTTGTTAGCCAATCGTTGTTACTAATTTGTAACTTGTCTTGTTTTAATACTAGAGAGATTCATGTGTTTTCCTTAAAAGGTTATACGATTTAATAAATAACAGTGAAAGTTAAAAACGTCAACATAAAACATCAACCAGTAAAAAAGGATATGAAGTCAACATTTTAAGAATAATTGTAATAAGTCTGATAAATAAAAAATCCAAAAAGTGCGTTTTCTCTGTTTTCTATACTTTAATATTATATAAAATAGATGCATATAATATATTTTTTCTCCTAAGGTTTGGATTTAGTGTGGTATTTTAGTGTTTTGGTTGACATCGTCATCTGGCGCGCCGCCAATGGACAAGGTCAGATACTAGCGTCTAATAACAGCGACGGAATTATCAACTCTGCATATTATAATTCGATACATTTCTCTTTATTGTGGCGTGTAGACATTGTTAAATAGATATTAGGTGTGCTATAAAACAGATTTATGTATACATTTTGACATTTGAAGTTAACATTAATATAAAGAAAAACTAATTCACAGTATACTCAAATACTAAATTGCTTATATTTATTTATAAAATAAATAAATAGTCATGTCACAAATTATTAATTCCGTCCTGTCCCGTCAAGGCGCAGAGACACAACTGCTATTGTAAACATGATCGTTATGGGTTCAATTCCTATTCGAGGAATCAATTAGTTAATATAACGAGGATAGTAACGAGTTAAGGTAACGTGGCAAAGCGCGGCGTAGATTTCCGCCAATTAAAATACAAAATCTTAAGGATTTGGCGAAAAGTTTGTAACGATGTGTCTTAACACTGGGTACCCAGGTTTCCACTGGATACCCTACTATGTGCTGGATACTGCGGGATTCAGCGTGAAACTAAAAAAAAAGAATACTCACTTTTTACAATCTGGGTCAATATCAGCTAACTTTTCTAAAACATTAATTTCTAGTTTTGCAGCCTCTCTGTACTTCTCAACATTTTTTATTATCTTCAGAGCCATTCTGTGCTCCCTGAAATTCATAAAAGAATATTTAGGACGTTTTACATCGGGCTATAATTATTTATTTGACACGACGCTGGCAACCGAATGGCCGGTAGAGGCTAATATAAACAAATGAAAATAGCATTACATTAATCAATATGGAATGCTAGACAATGTAACTAGGCAGTTTACGAAAATAGGAAAAAAAATAAACAAAATCAACTTAAACACTAGATAAGACAACAAATTGTGGTGGACGGTCATGTGTGCACTTTTAATTCTTATTGCAAAATTAAATAATCGAATTGTAATTTAACCAAAGTAAATTGCAGTAATTAAAAAATATATTTTATTTTATTCAATAATAAATTTTGCCTATCACTACTTTACTAATGACACAAAACTGTAATAACGATGACATTAGTAGGAAAGAAACTAATGGCTGTCTAGAAAATTCGTAAGTACAAAACTATTTACGCAACTACACAATTATACACTAATGTTTGTATATAAAAAAAAAATCTATAATAGCTGATATTTCCGGAAATTAATTTAACGACGAAAGCGTTGTAGGAAAACATTAGAAAACTTACATTTCCAAGTCCTTCACCTCGACCACCTTGCCGAAGGTACCTTCACCGAGCGTCTCGATGATTTTGTCTGCAATAAACCAAGGCGCACCGATTAGTCAATCGAACTGTAAACAAAGTCATGATGGAATCCTTCGTTGGTTTTTTAGCTTGTGCGACATTAATGCAATGATTGTACACAAGGAAGTACAGGAATCGCACCAAGTCTTAAAAAACTAACGTTTCGTATATCCAACATGACTTTTCACAATGGTCCAAAATAGAAATGCGGCTGCCACTGTTATTTTAATAAATTAAAAATCACAAGAAAAAAAAAAGAAAATTTAAAATCTTCAAAAGTCACTGCTAGGGTTTGCTAGTTGGTAGTGGCCAAAATTGTCACTTGAGTTTCTGTCGTCATTCTAAAACGACAATAAAAGTGAATTGTTGTTTTTAAGTGGTGTTGTAAGATGTGTGTGTATGTAGTATGTAGGTCGTGGTGTGGTAAGTAATATATATTAATATGTGTAATGTTGTGTTTGATTCAAGTGTTAAAGGTATGGTGTGGACACGAACATCTCGCTCCCATGACATATCCGGGCCAGTACAGCAGGTGTCCGTCCTTGTCGTCCTTGACGGAGGAGCGTGCCCGGGAGCTCTGCAGGGCCGCGCCAGGTCCGCCACGCCGCCGCCGCGCCGCGCCACACGCCACACCACGCGCCACGCACGCCAAGCACGCCACGCCAGCCAAAGCGGAGAGCGCCACGATCGCCACGACCCGAGTAGTGTTGTACCCAACAATCAGACAATGGAACGGTTGCCCGTCAGACAAGCGACAATTGGTATGGTGTGTCGTACATGCTGTTAGAGGGCGGACGGGGACGGAGTGCGACGACTCGCCAGGGACGGGGGACGGGACCAGGACCGGGCTCGGGGTCAGAAACACACTCGGAAGCATCACCAGACCATTCGCTTTACTTTCACTAAGCATCTTGCACACACTGGATATTAAAGGTAATAGTGTCCACCCGATATCAACTAAAACTAAAAATTAATCAATCTTACTAACACATTCATCGACAGGCTCGGGACTGTCTTTTAATTTTCTGTTCGAAAATATCTTTACGCAAAAGAAAGACATATTACACTGTAAAGCACGCGTAAAAAAATTCTTCACATGCACTATCATGGTATAAAACTTATACTTTGTTATAAACTTATTTTTTCTTTGTCATAAATAGTATATACGGTCAGTTAGTATGCAAATAATAACCCTACTAAAATTTATGTTGTTCCTACCGTCTAACGTTTTCTTTATTCACTACCTTCAAATTTGTCAATAATTATATTTGTACAAAATACATGCATTGCAATGTGTTTGTAAAGAATCGTTTCGAAAATAGTTATTTTGTATTAAAAATCAAATTCATGTTTAATTTTGAGGAGGTCTGTTCAATTATACCAAATTAATTTATAAAATTTACGGACCAGGTAAATGTTAGCGGCACACAGAGATGCAAGCAGTCAGTTAGCTTGTTGCTTACAGGCGGCGTGGCCGCGCGTCGCATGAGATGCCGTGGCCTCTGTGCGCGGTGGCGACTGCGCAGCTCAGGTGGCAGTGCCACTACGTCTCCGACACCAATAGGCTCCATTTTTTTGGCTACTTGAACATTTGATAATCCGTTAGCTTCTTTTTCAGTTATTCTGCCATACACTTCATCTAAATGCGCGTACTTCATTATAAGGCTTTGAATCTCTTTTCGGCGGGTTTCGCGTTCGGTAAGCACTCTGTCACCCACAGGAGTCTTATCGTCGTCTTCGTCACTGGACGGAAAATATATTTGTTTCTGCCTCCCACTATCGTTAACAGGTGAAGATGCAGGTGTTCTCGTAGAATTTACTTTTGGATCTGTAGCTTTATGCACTGGCGGTGAGATTAAATCTCTAGCGCCTGACTGTAAGCTGATGTCAATAGGTCTTAATGATAATTTTCCACTACGTTTATCACTTCCACTTTTTTCTACTCTTAGTGATCTCCTATAATGTTTGCGATATATGCTGTCTCTATCTTTTCCATACTGGGGTCGTTCTTTGGAAGATACGTCATATCCATTTTTAATTTCGTTTTTATCACTTTGTTTATGACTAGATGATAAACGACGATCTGTTGTGTTCCGGAAAGGAGTTTTATCTCTTGTTTTCTCGTGTGAGTAGTTATTTCTTTTAAAAGAATTCTCACCAAAAACAGCCGTCGTGAAACTTCGCATTAAACCTCGTGAAAATGAAGAGGGTTCTGGTTCTAATGTTTTGTCACGATCTTCTTTTTCTTTTCTAGCTTTCTCTTTTTTCTGTACTGCAAGTCTATCTAAAACGGATGAATATTTATCTTCTAGGCGGCTGCGCGTACTGCCCAATATAATTGTGCTATCCATATTATTATTATTAGGTTCTTTAAGAGTATAACGCTTAGTGAACGGTGATGATTTATTATCTTTCTTTTGAGCTCTTCGGAATGAGTCATTGCGAGTGAGAGCACTAATGTTTGGGTTTGAATGTACAGGTGACTGTTCCACTCTACTCTTTGGCATGTTTAAGTAACTCGAGTAGGCTCGCTCATCCCCGAACTTTTTTGCAGACGGTGTGAAACTGGACACAAACGGCTTTAATGGCGATATATTTCTGTTGTTATCGTATCGCCGAGCATTTGTAATTGAAGAGTTTTTGCCGGAAAGAATTTTGTCGTCATAGCGACTTCGCACAGTGGTTAATTTGGGGTCAATTATGTGATCGCCTTTTTCTGATGGTCCTCGACGGGTTAAGCGATTTATGATGCTGGAATATCCATCTGATAATAGCTGTGTAACACTAGTAGTGGACGATCGCGTGTACCGTTGACGAGGGTTCGTTGTTCCACTTCCACTTGTACCTATACTGGCCATGATTCTCAATTTCCAGAAAAAAAATCTATCTTCAAATATACATCACACAACAATTTGCAGAAATCATTTTTTCACATGTAAATATTTACAGTACATTTTTTCATACGGGATTATATCTTATAACTTGAAGAACACAAGAAAATCTTGTAGCGAATCGAGAGTAGGTCTTAGCACTGAGGGATTTCAGAAAGATTACTAGCACAACCGAGTGCGGCCGTCAGTGCCAAGTAATGGCCGCAGACTAAAAATATCAGCAACCCGTGGGAGCGCCCTCCCGCGCACTCTGAGGTGTTGCCGCACGCGCATTTTCGTCGCATTACGCTTTCTTTGCTAATAGGGTCCCTAATACCCTTTTTAAATACAAATTATTTTTGTATCCTTTTGATATATGCAAGACTTAAATTTTATGATTCTGTATTCGGAAGTCAAAATTATAATGTGGTAAATATCAAATTTATTTAAATTTAAAATAATATTATAGGTGGTTATAGGTCCACATTCATCTCTTCTATGGATTACAATTAAACACAGCACTTTTCTTTGGCGATGGCAGTGAGATGAGGAGCCAAGACAGCTCTGTCAATAAGCGGTCACTAATTGGGTCAGTAGAGCGAGTATGAAACTGAACAATACCGTTTGTTCACGTGCGCAATCCATGAGCCATAGTTGAGCGAGAGTATATAACAATTTCTTCTCAAGATGAGTCGAAGGGTCAAGCTTTATCAGTTTTTTATTTGTAATCAATACTAATTATCCGAGCCGAGTCGGCCATTATCTTACATTTTTAACATCGTGTGTAGACTTGTGTGAAATCAGATGCAATTCTAAAAACATGTGAGGCGTGTCTGATTTGTAACACGAATACTTCTCGTGCCGCTTCAGGCAAATGAATTGTAAGCATAATGATGAATATTTTCGCATTATAAGCATTAACAAGTAATTTTAATAATTTAATAAATAAAGGATATAGCAGTAGTCATTATGTCAGAGCACAATCTATATGCCGGAATACGTACGTCCGTTATACTTTGATTTAACGGAAGCGCTGCAAGTATCGTACATTCTTAATATGTTATTATTGAGCGTCCATTACGAGGCGGTTGCATGTTACTTTCACCACTAAGTATTTTTGTGGCAGATTCCATTAATATTTGTAAATACCAACCCAATAATAGCTTGAATACCGATCAATATTTTCGTAACAAAATAAATACCTTAGGTAATACATTCACAACAATGATTTAAGCAGACTTGCATTACAGAAAGCATGTATTTTGCACAAATACCGTAACCTCAAAATACCGTACCTGAGAAAAAGATTCAAGATTTTCAGAAATGACATAGCAGACACACTGACAGATGATTTTAGCGAAATTATTTAAAATGATCTTAAAGTGAAAATTAAATATTTTATACATAAAATAAAAAAGACTAATAAGTAACAGTAACACAGATAACATCGATTTATCGGCACTTATGCAAAAACTTAAACGAGCATACATTATTAATAGTCAATTATTTATTAACCAACTTTTATCTTGTAACGTACGAAGTCAGAGTTATTTGATCCGACAAGCTTACATCATATTTGAAGTCTATTTTACTTTTACTTGGCCAACCGAGAATAAAATGGGGTGCAGGTAAAAACATCTTTACTATGATTGGTCCCCTACTATAGTAAGATTGGTGGGTTCCTTCAAATAATAATAACGCAAGACTAACGTATTCTCATTCCAAATTGTAATATATAAAAAATATAAGAATCTAAAAGATTTTGTAATAATAAAATGTAAATAAAGCGTTTAAACATGTCTGTCTGGCAACAAATATAATACATGGAGAACACAATATTCTATATAGAATTTTAGTCAATAGCAATACCGTTATCTCGTTTCTACTATCAGACATTAATCCTGCCTTAAAACAATAACATAACACTAACCTTGCCCGCAATTTTACTACACGCATCGTCCACATCGAAGAGGACCTCAGCTGCAACGGTGAGCAGCTTCACAATGTCGTGCCACTTGCAGCCGTGATCCTTGAGGAACCGTTTGTAAAGCTCATAAAAAGAGGCGAGCCGAAGCGGGACATGCATACGATCATTTTTCACCACAATTTCTGTCATTTTAACAATATTCTCACTGTTATACGAAGCGCGTGATGAACCGATCGCAAGGGGCGGCAACTACCCAGTCGCCCGCTTGAATCACAACTGTGCCGCGAAACTGAACCAATAACGAGCGAATGCGCCTCGTTTACTTGAATGAGCGTCGCGTGTAAAAAATTATATTGCAATATAATTTTTATGGTAATAGATAGGAATGTTTATGAATGCACCGATGTTCGTATCTATCGACGTCTACGCGTAAACTGAGTCGTAGTCGCATACCAATTAAAAGACGGCAAGCGCTAATGGAGCAGACAATTTGTGGAAGCTTTCGGTTGAAACAGGATATAACCGCGTATAAACAATCCGCTATACCTCGTATTATACTTAATTTTGATCTGAATTAAATGAGTCATTATATTCAATATATTCTAATGAATCATCAGCAAATAATTCGTGTGAGGAAAAATAGATTTTTTTTATATTATTTTAGAAAAAAAGAGTTTTATTTTATTAAATAATAATAAATATTTCAGATTAAATGTTATCACATTATCTATATAAAAGATGTATAGGCGAGACATAAATTGCGTAATAGTTCAATTACATGACCCCAAGACAAGACAAAATAGTAGTAAGGTCTGACATCCGTCTATCGGGAGCGACCTACGTGATCATTGAGTGCGAGTGCGAGACCAGAATGTTACCGACCGACTAATTATAGTATTGATAAGCTGAGTACAAACAATATACATTTTTTGAATCTTTCATATGTTATTTATAGAATTGGGGTCGTTAGTACTTTTTTCAATTTAGCACTAGCATAAACTGAAGTAGTTTATGCTTAAAAATAAACAGTTCCTGGACGTTGGCAGCAATATGAGTATTTATTTAAAAATTGTTAGGAAGTTGAACGATTTATTGAAAAAATATATAAAACGATACATTTTTACATCTATAATTAGTCGTACAGAAATGATGAATTAAAATATAATTAATTACTTTAAAAAGGATTTAATTCCGAAATAATTATGTGTTGTTGAGCACGTTCTTATCCCGCCTCGACTACATAATAATATGGCTATCCATACATTTGGCCTGCATTTTACCAAACTTAGTCATAAGAGGAAAATCATGGCTTGTAAAAAAATGTAAACAGAATTTAAATTTCTTATATTGGAAGGGTATGGCAATATTCTATCTAAAGACAATCACAAACATTAGTTTAAAAATGTTGTAATAATTAAAAATAATAAAAGGAAAATATAACATTTCTTTTACCATGAAAAAAAAAATGTTTTTGTATTGTTTGATCGTACTACACAGCTCGGAATCAAGTTTCTGAATCATCCCGACTCTGGCTTAAACTAGCGGTAACAAGTTTCAATTTAAGGATTTCACCGAGTAATACAAAACAATTAAAGAGTACGCGTGCAGTTACATTAGACTTCGTTTAAAATATTTGTGTAATCATAATGTCAAAATTTGACCACACACATTTTGATTACATATTGCTGAATATAAATTCCCTAATTAAGATTTATAACAAGAAACATTGACGACAGCCTGATTTTCAAAAAGATAGACAAGCATTTATTTAATTTGGCATAAAGATTTTTTTATAAAACATAAAGGTTGTAAATGTATACAAAATTAGGAATCCCATGGACGCTGCGGTGATCCTCGATCGAGTGGGCGGCGCGTGCGCCGGACAATTATTATCAAAACAGCGTATCGCGCCTAGGTGAAGGTGATGCGAGCTATTTCTGCATCAGCGGTTCATACGTTAGTTTGGACCACTGACGCCATCTAGCGAACGCTATTGGTTACGTTTAGCTAATGCCAGCTGCTGTGCTATTTTCGTCGTTTATTCGTCTGATATTGTTTATTGTACATGAGTTAATAAAATTGCGTTTTATTTAAATATAAATAGTTATATATCGCATTTTATTAATTAAACAATAATTGAGTTTAATATATTAAAATATAATTTATTAAATGATAAATTATGTGATTAAAATTGATTCATTTCATATTATATAATTGTAATATAATTTATTTTCAAATTGAAGTGTTTATAATCACATTATAAAACGTTTATACGGTGGCCCCATGACCTAATAATACAATTTAAAATAGATACGTAATGTTCCCTATATAATAATATGTGTACCGACATTGCGATGAGTAGATAGATGATTATCAGAATTAGGAGTTGGATTTTTTCCATTTCTTTTTTTTTAGCTATATTATAATATTAAACTAGATGTAGCATACAGTGTTAAAATATAGAATTAATAAGCTGACCTCCACTTCTTTTGCTTGTTTATCAGGTTTTAGCTGCGATGACTGTAAATGTTGAGGGGGTTCCGGTGGTGGCACATAAGAACACGATGGTTGCGGTTCCGCTGCAGGTTTAGTTACAGTAACTGCATTCTTCGTGGGAGGCACATTCTTATCTTGGTCTTCTGTTTCCCCTTGACCTTCTCCATTGTTGATAAGGATGTGGGGTATTTCTTGCGCCGTTATTGTTACATGTTTGTCAACCGGAGTTTTGGCTAACCAAGCTGGCGGGACGGCCGGTGGTTGTGGGTGTTGTGTCCGAATTTTTGGAGTTTTCACTATATCGACATTATTTACCGAGTGTATTACAGGAGTAGATTTCGACGTTTTCGATATTTTAACTATACTTTGTGGTATATGTACACTTTTACTAGTATTATCACTGACAACTGTTTCCACATTTTCATTATTAACACTTTTATGTCCTGGTAAAGTTTGAGGCAGCGAAGGGATTTTTGATGGTATTTGAACATTTGGAATGGAAGGTAACTGATTGAGAGGTAGATTCATCGACGTATCAGGGGCTTCTAATGTACATGGTCCATTACAACTATCTTTATTTACACAAGTTACTGGTTGAATATCATCAAGCCTATTGTCGCCGGTTGGAGATGGCTCTTCTTTACTCTGTGAAAAGTCAGTGCTATCACAACAAGAAAGTTCATCTAAACTTTGAGCTACATCAAGCGCAGACGCTTCATGATAATCGGTTGAACATGGAGATGTATCTTCACTTGTATCGTCAGCACCGCTGGGTCTAGGTGAACTTTTACTGCTTGGTATGAACGCCAAACTAGAGGTGACATCATTTGAAATATCTGCATTAAGAGATTCTTCACTCCGAGATGGTCCTCTTATGATAGTGGATTCTGTAACGATCGTCTTGTCCTCATTTATCAAAAGATCATTTGTTATTGGAGTTGATGGGGGACTTGCATGTTGTATATTATTTTTAATGCAATCGTCTTTACTATCAATAATACTTTCCAAATTTTCCTCGAATTTTGTTTCCATTTTTATTTTCTCTTCCTCGTCAATGCAAGGTTCACGTATTGTCACTTGATCTACTGTCGGAAGACTCATATATTGTGGCATTGCATACTCTAAATCACTCAATCGCATATATTGTACGCCCTCTTCTGTAGGTATTTCGAACTGTGGTGAGTAGTATTCAAATGCTGTATTAATATTTCCATATGCTGACCACGGATCATTAGGTGGTATTAAAGGAAGACCATCATAATGTAATCCCGGATTATTATTTTGGTTAATAATATCTGTTTTGTAATCCCACGTTGGAACAAACGAATCTTCAAAAGCTAAGTAACTCTCGGGTAACATGATCATGTTATCATTATAATCACTAGACGTTAAAGCATAAGAACCATCATAAAAAGGATTGTTTAAAACCAGAGGTGGGGGTTGCAAGGGTTGTACTTCTATTTCAGCTTCAACAACAAGTCCATATTTTGATAAATCGGGTTCAGATCTACGATATCTAAATACATAATCATCTAATTCGCAGTCATAATTTGTCACATATATATCTGATATATCGAAGCTTCGTGTTCGCCGTAGCATACTATAATTTTCACATTTTTCATCATCAGTGGGGCATTCATCATATACATGTTTCTGTGCTGGGTCACAAAATTGTTCATCATATGAAGGCACACCCACGTTGTTTATTTCACATAAGTCATCCGCACCGTTGGTTTGGTCAAGGACAACATCAAATGCAGTGTTGGGCGCGATGTAATTTATTGCAGTGGCACTAGGCACCAATACTACTCGCGGTAAAGAAGGCGGAGGACCACAAAACAGTAAGTTGTTTGGAGGTGGACGCGGAGGTTGGGCAGCCATGGCGCGCACTGGCCGCCCGCAGCGCGGACGACTAGAATTTCAGTGCGAAGACGCGTTGGGCGGCCGGCTGAGCTTTGCGACTGACTGAAGGCGTACCGAGTGACGAAGGCGAACACAAATAGAACGGGCGCAAGCGCGAAGAGGTCGCCGTCTCTCGCGCGCCTCTCCACGGACGAAGGCGCATGCGCAAGCGCAACCGCATGCCAAACCAGTCCCGCATGTTTGCTACAGGAACAGTGACTTTCCTACGTTTTGTGTTTAATATTTTACCTAAAATTAACGTTTCGCTAATATTCAGTTTTATTCAGATTTTCGGGTGAACACTTATATCGGATAAATGATGGAGCGTTGGGTTTAAAATCATATACATAATCCTTTCATACATCCGCATAAATAAATAAATTAGAAACGGTGAGACTCACCTGTTCAGGAGGTGAACGTGGCGAAGACTCGTCGCGATGATGTCTTCTGCGTCGATGTGACGTAGGCGAACGCCGATGATGAGATCGTTTAGATCGATCATTTCGCCGCCTCCACGAGTGCTCCGAGCTGCGAAATCAGCGATCAGTAGGCTATAGGGTTAGTGGTCGGGAACAGCGGCAATAATGTTCAGTATATAAAGAAATGTTAAGGTGAGGTTTTAGTGTCAAGGAGCTATTGTTACTAACGTAGGAGATCGTTCCGCATAAGCTGAGTGTGGACCAATTAATTGGCTGAGGCTGTCAGGCGCTGGCAAACAACAAGCGCGCAGCAGCGCCCTGACCACAGCCCAACGTTGTCGCCCCGTGCCTATACCTTTAATTTGTGAATTTCATAGAAACACTAACAAAAGTACTTTAAAGGTTAATTTACTATTTGCTTAAATAAGCTTTTGAATAATCTTAATTACAAAAGTTTGACCAATAAATCATTTACAAATTGTATATTACAGTGCAGTTTTGTAAGAGTGAAAATTCACGAAAAGATGGACACAGTGACAGAGCTGGTTGTGATGTCATCGCGGGGGACGACCCGACACGCGCTGCGTACGCGGAATGACTGCCGAATGCCGACACTCCGGCAGACGTCGCTCGCGCACCATAAACGAGCTAAAGTTAACGTTATGCAATCAGTATACTTATTGCTTTGTCACATTTTAACAATCAAAAAACACGTCTCTCGATATAATAGTTTTTATTAAGTATCCACTTTTTGCAACTTTGTGACCTTAATTGAAATAGGATTTTCTAACTCACAATTTATTTCTATCATCTTTTCCTGTATTAATAGATGCTATGTTTTTCGATTTACAGACGGCGTAAAGTTAGTCATGGTTGGATGACGTCTGTCTACAAGGCACAGATATAAGCGACTAAAGAAAAGATAGCTGTCCACATGTAAGTCCTAATAGCATTATTTACTGCGGTAATTGGTTTACGTGGGCCGGCAACGAGATAAATTCAATACGCTTAAAAACGTAAAAATTTATTCAAATGTAGAAAAAAGGGCAGTCGAACATAATACATAATGGAGACGTCATATTTATTATAAAAGCATTGTATTTACCCAATTATATTTATAAATCGCTAAGCACAAATACAATAAAATAATTATGAATATTTTAATTTTTATTTGAACTTTTATAATGAAAGGTTTTTACTTTCAAGAAAATTTGCATAATAGTATCCACAGTTACAACGGTCCACATATGTACGAATATACATGTACATAAAGAAATACAAATTATAATAACATATCGTTCTTAACACCTGCAAGCACATATTAGCGTTGGCAGGTGGCCTCAGCTACCGTATGCGAGCGAGGGCACACGAGCGCGGCTGGGTCTGTCGGTGGCTGCGAAAGTCACTACTTCTACACGACGACAAGTTGAACTTGAACATCTCGCGGACCTTGTGCGCTCTTGCGTTACATAAACGACAAATAAATATTTATATAAACATTTCTATTTAAAAGAAGCATACACTAGCGGTAAATTATGTTTTAATGTTTGATATGATATATTCCATTATTTTATTATATTAATATTATTTTAATATTGATTATATATTAATTGTATTGACGGTTACAACAATAACACGGAAAATCCAAATAACTAAACACTTTATCGTAAAACGAACAGGCAAAGTACGTAAATAATTGAATTACATACTATATTTTCGGACCTTGGGAAGTCCAATTAAAATTAAAATAAACGTAAAATTAATTCATTGTATATAGAACAAGTACGTAATAGATATATATATATATATATATATACTAGCGTGTTACCTTATTATATTACAAAATAT
This sequence comes from Heliconius numata, assembly GCA_016802625.1. Lineage (NCBI taxonomy): Eukaryota > Metazoa > Arthropoda > Insecta > Lepidoptera > Nymphalidae > Heliconius > Heliconius numata. The sequence goes on along the minus strand of JAEBDU010012504.1, from coordinate 218,303 downwards.
TAATTATATTTCGTATATAATATAGCATTGTTAATAGCTAACAATCTAATAATTAATAATATCACTATTATTTCGACGATTTCAATTTAAATCCTTCGTAATAAATGAGTAATAATGTTTTATCAGTAGTTTAACTAATAGGCCAAGAAGAAGCTAAGGTGTCGATGTTTAACAAAGGCAAGCACGTCACACGATTCAACGATGACAAACACCGGAACATTCACTTTCGATGGACATCAGACATCATATTACAATTCAAATGGTGGTTAGTTTCTAGAATATAGCAGCTAAAATACGTTTCAAAACGAAAATGTAAATTTAACAAAGTTTTTGTACGATAATTTAAATTCAATTTACGTATAAAACAACTTATAAGCTACGAATATATTTTTGATTTTATTTTAGCGGATGTGTACGCGAAGGTTGTGGTTTTTAAATGGCACTCGACAGTCATATGATTTTAGTTGAAATAGACGTTAAAAAATATTTAAAGCATAGGCGTGTTCCGACGATGGTTAAAAATTCTGAGTTAATATTTTGATCTTCATTTGAATCAAGTGTATAATTAATTACCAGATTATTTAATGTTACTTCTGTATGATAGGCGAATAAAGTGAATTTTTATTATAGCTTCGCGCGGTATCCCTTACTCAGCAAACTAACCAGAGGGAATGTAGTGTTGAATCACTGCTCCTCATTTTGCGCCGAATTCTATAAGCGTTCTAATTGCGCGTGGAGTGGCGGAACTCAACGCCGCGCTTTGCCTCGACACCATAGCGAAGAAATGAAAATATTATATATTTAATTTTCTCAAATTGCGATAAACCTACAATTAGCCGAGTTTACAGTCACACACTTGTGCCTCTTCGCTACGACTGTCCTCAAAGCAAAATATTTAACAGTTTGTTTTTGCCAAACATTTGGGAGTCAATTAATATACCAACGTGTCGACAGCGAGAAGAAAAACTGCATTTAAACATGTTATGCCCAATATTTTAACGTCGATATGTAACAATTATATAAACGACTTGTTTACGGATTAAGTTTACATTCGAAAGTAGAACTCACTAATTAACATTAACATTAATATCGATAATTAAATTAATTTAACTATAAACTCATACTGGAGAAAACTAGGAACGGCGTAGTCAATGTACAAACTAATACGGTATTCGTACAACGGTTCTTTATTTAGCTACTCTTAACACGTGTATCGGATTGAATCATCTTGTTTCTATTTACAGTGGCACTGATATTTCCTGATGTTATAACAGTTTGCATATAATTATTATAACTGAATTTAATCTCGAGTTCCTGACGGAAGGTGACGAACGGAGTGTTTTAACACTAGGTTCCCTCTGCCTACCCTGCTATACGTGATACAGTTCACTCTGTAACTCTGCTGATTTGATTTGATTTCCTGAGTTGCTAATGAAACGCTTTAATTGTTTTTAACAAACATTTTAAAAAATATTTAAATATTTTGTATTTTAAATTCCCAGAGGTCAGCGAGGTCTTGCTTGTTGCGATGAGAATGGAACGCTTTTGGCACAATGACCATAATCGATCGGAGTCAGTGCAGTGCGGGCTATTGCGAAATTGAAAGCCACGGTCTTCAATGCGAAACGAACTGGTCAAGGATTCTTAGCGTAAACAATTATATTAATTTACTAGTTATAAAAAAAATGTACTAAATAAGGGCACATACGATTTTTTGCTAGTTTTGTAAGTTTTTGTTATACGGGAGAGCATTTCAGACTTCAAACATTTATTACTGTGGACTTTAAGTACCATAAGGCTTTACTACTTTACATTAATTTATTATAAATAGTATAGAGACGTTGAAAAATATGCGGGCCACTTGAGCGGCAGGTAACTTTGACAAGGCCACGCCGGATGAGCGATTACTATGAACCGTGTCAACACTGCACAGCCGCGACTAATCGCCGCCCGCGCGCTCGGGTCAATGACAAGAGTAGCTTTCTCATTACAACGAAAAAAAACCACTGAATAAATTAAACATTTTCAATTTCAATCTTCAATTATTATAACAATATTATTAAATGAATCATCAATCAAGTATTAAATCGTACTTAGACGAACACCGTTCCGTAAATAGAATATATTACCTAAAGCAAGATAAAAAGATTGAGCGTCTCACGATCACCAGCTTGTCGCGTCGTCCAAGATAAAACTGATATATGAGGTTAGGTTGGTGCAGCCGACTGCGGGACAGACTGGCTCTGGTACTGTTACATCAGCAAAACAGATCTGGCGTGGCGGGCAACATGGCGCGCACGCGTACAGCAGCGCGCAGCGGGCGGCGGGACGCGGGACCAGTCCGCAGTGAAAGTTGATCACGCTGCGTAACTACCGACAGCCTCTGACATTCGACGGATGTACGCGGAGTGACAGCTAATGCTACCGCTCTTGTTGACACAAGCGTACAGCGTACACCGACATCATGTAAACACTACGTAACACGTTTATCACGTTTGGAGAAAGTTATTACACACCGAGAATGATAAATGCACCGATATCCTATCTAATGTACGATTCGTGTAATCCATCTTTTTAATACAAAAAAATAGAAGGCAATTAGTGTTTTCTTTACATGAAAAGCGTTTCGTTAAATAACTAAATCATGACTTATGTTTGCCGACACGTAAGTTTCTTTTAGTGGAAGCAGTTGTAAGCATAGCTTGCTTTATTATCACAAACTTGTGAAATCACTTTCCTTTTTCTATGGCATCGTTAACATAATATCTGTCACACAGTTTATATTCAAATGCGGGTGTATTATATGGCGAAATGTTTTCGAGTTTTACATAAGAAATGTTTATAGATGACATAAAAAAGGAAAGAGTATAATGTTCTTAGTTGACAACAACATTTAAACACAAAAATAAATGACGTCATAAAGCTAACCAGGTTGACAAATCCTTTGCGAGTGTATAAACCAGGACGAGACCTTGAAACATTCACTAAAATGCTATCGAGACGAATCTTGTAAGTTATATAGTCAAGAGAGCGCCCACGGATATGTGAACGCTTGCTTATTATTGCTTTTTGAGCTATTCATGGTATATAATAAAGCCATCCAATACAAGAAAATGGTGACGAATTGTTGTTATTATAAAAATATTATTCGCGAGCAACAATTATACGATATAAATAATGAAAGTCATAGATAATTAAAATTACTAATTATCATTAAAAAATAGACTTCCGTATTAAAAAATTGTATTTTTCGTATATTTGCCAAAAAATATGCATGTAATGCGTGCAAGTGGTACTTAAATAGGAACAGGTATAGACATTTTACAAACCGAGTAGCTATGTATTTAAATATCATAATAACGTAGGTAAGTGCGACAGCGTAAGTAGATAGATGATAGGTTGCGTTGGTTTGCGAAACACGAGAGCAAATGCGCTTATATTGCACTCTAAACCAGTAGCCAAGTCGATGCACTCCAACTGCCGGCTATGAGCTCGGCAGGTTTCGCTTATTTTTTTTCTATTTACGTATCGACGAAGCTCAGCTATAATGCTATTTAGACTCGCTCTATACTTATATATTAAGCTCCTTAACACATGAATACTATAAATATAAAGGAAAAGTGAGTAGGATATGTAATGGTTAGTATTATTTAAGGAACTGAAAATGTTACTGCATTTAGTACATACGATACGCTCCACTCGTGTTCGCGCATACTCTTCTGGAATGCGGCAGACTTGGGCGTCCAGGAGTCGACGCCCAGGTACAAAGCTGGTAATTCTGCAACCTTCACTTCAAGCCTCTCTGCCAGTCTCTGATCTACGACGGACTTGGGGCCGCTGGTGAGCGGTCTTTGTGGCTCCTTACTGTAACCATTCAACTTCTCTTTGCTGCAGGAGGTTACGCTTTTAGGACTTTCTGTGCTGAGCAACTTGCTCATAACGGTATCAGCTTTACCGTAACTCTTGAATTGCACCGATTCAGTCACATTGGCTATTCGCGAATACTTCAAAGAATCATAACTCTCACCGTTTACACTACTGTATTCGACGCTGTTCAAGTTAATATCTCTGTCGATGCGTTTGGACGAGACATCGATTCCATTGCGTTTGTTAAAACGTTCATCCAAATTTTGTCTAAGAAAATTATTTTCAAAACTAGTTGTTTTCGATTTAGGAACATTATTAAGGTAATCATTATAGCTCGTGTCGTTATTGTGAAAACCTTTATCACAGTTCTTTTTGAGAGATTCTTGTATGTTTAAGCTATTTGCACTGCTATAATTCCCGTTAAGTCTTCCGTAGGTAAAACTAGCGGGTTGATTGTTATCGATTTTGTCTAATTTTTGTAAGCGTTCTAGATCTTTGTTTTCAAATTCGTTTCTGACGAGTGCCACTCGAGAGACCTCCTCTCCTTTTACATTAGATTTGTAGTGTGTTTTGTCTACAAAATCTGCAGCCGTTATGGCCGCCCTGCTCTGTTCGTTAGGAACAGACCAGGTGTCGTGTTTCATCCTGTCACTACTTTTGGAAGACCAGGCCTTCGCCAGCGCGGCCTTAAGAGCCTCTCGTCTCTCATGCACGCTGACCCTCGGGTATTCGTGTATTGGAACGATGGCGGGCGCATACAACGTCGAGCGTGGCGTGGCTCGAGTTATGCGGAAACTTCTGAACTCCCTGTTGAACTCCGAATTTAGAGAATAAGCCGGTATTCTCGAAGTCACCATTTTGAGATCAAATTTTCCACTTGTTACAATTAATTTCGTTTATAATATTATTTACTTTAGCAACGAGATCACTGAACACATATCGGCTCTACCTGTAACGAGGCGCAACGGAAAATTAAAATGTGTTGGACGATGAAATAATGAATGGTTAAAGTTAACGGTGCCGCTGTAGGGGAAGCGTGACTGTCTCTGAGTGGTGTTATATTGTTTGTTTCAGTGTATTGTCATGTCAGGCTGTCGGGTGTGGGCCGCGACCTTCGCAGTGGGCGGCAGCGTGGCGGGACAACGCACTGGTCAACGAACCGCCCAGTTCGCCGCCCGCTCCTACTTGCATCTTGCATAATTGAAACTATGGACTATTCTTCCCGTATACGTCTATAAACCGTAATCAAAGAGTGTAAGATCAAGATAATATTAACAACACTAGCTAATCTTAATCACTGTATAAATATTGATAAGATTCTTTATTCGTTTATTAATTTGTAATGTGGAGCATTTATACCGTATAAGTGCAACAAGTGTCGCCTTGGTAGCGTCCCTAATATGGCTAGTGGCGGGGCTGCCATATGGCCCACAAGCGAGACATCCTCGCATGTCCCGCTTCAGCTGTAAATATCTTACGAGATCAATATAAATATTTCTTTAACGAATGACCTACTAATACGTGGGAGTTAACAAAGTAGACTTTAAAATAAAAATAATTTTAAGTATTTATACGGTCATAATTTTCAATTAAAAATTACGTATATAACGTACTAATTACTTAGAAATATTTAATTTGAATGGATAGGAAACAATTAATTCTTGGGTGTGATACATCAATATCACGTCTATTATTAGGTTGCGATAACAACACAATATCTCATTTGTAAACGTAATTAACGTAATAAATAATGAAAAACAGCGAGTGTAACAAATATTTCATCGTCGAACACATTTCATTTCCGATTGAGTCGAGTGCACTTTACGAAAACTTCACTAAACTATCACTTAAAGAACACATACAGCGCCTGCGACCGGTGGCGGTGGTCACACGTTCCGAGCCAGTAATTAAAACTTCAATTACAGATCGAAGTAAATCGAGAACATAAGTCGACTAGCAAGTCGAAGGAGAGCGGCCACCGGAAGCGAGTGCATATGTCGAGTGACAGCCGCGTCTCCATGTATGCATACCTTCTCGTAGCGCGCGCGAGAACTGCGTGCGGCGTGCGTGCACCGCTGCGACTGAGCGGACCACGGGCCCGGGAGGTAACGCACGAGGACCACCACCCCACCACCTCTCTCTTGCGGTCCGCCACTTGTGACTCTAACACGCAGCACTACGGCCGGTATCGCAGGAGCACTGACCTTCGCTGTCACGCCGCGGTAAGCCAGTTCGAGTGCCGCCTGCATCCTAAGCTATGCTCGCACAACCATCGCACCCTACTAAGTACTAACTAAACACGTCGCCCGTTTTGCGTCTTATTAGAAAACAAGTAGGTTATCATTATTTATTTACATAGGTATATATTTGAATTAGAAAATTATTTTATAATTTTAATATTATGTTAGAAACAAAGCATTTACATATGCATATGCTTCATACATTTTATAACAAAGGAAATTGTGCCGTAATAGTTATAAAAAAATACTAAAATCTTTTAAAATCATACCTACCTTTATAATACGTAAGTGTAATATTAAACTATACACGAACAATACCGAAAACCTCACCAAAACATTTCTTTAGAAGAACTCATACATATAGGTAAATACCTAGTTAGACGAGGGTCTTACCTGAAACAAAGAAATATACACATTTAGTTTTACATGTAATGATACAATGTATTAAATGTATAGGAGTTCAATTAAAAAGAAATCATATAATTATTATGCGAGTCGGGCAAAGAAGGTCGATTTTGTTTCGAAACGCAACTGCATGTTAATATAATTTTATGTATCTGTGTCACTGTAAAAAATAATAATTTAGGTTCTCATACCATTTAAAGAAAAATAACAATTTATACATACAAAGTATATAAATATCATAAAGACATCATAAATACTTTGGTAAATAAATTCATAGTTTTACCACCACTACGATAGTATTATGGCATAAAAAAAGCGTGAAAAATGGAAAACATTTAAAAACTAACATTTGCCATTTCATAATATCGAAATTTCTAAATGTGCAGATTAGGTTTTTATAGAAAAATATTTAAAAGATGACGTGTTCAGGAAAATGTTTTTAGGTTTTTCTTTTTAAACAATAATCATTTCCTACATATCTTTTTAATCATTTTTTATAAATCGGTTAACAAATGACGGAGCAGTTGAGACAAAAAACATAGTTGTCGAATATAGAACCCCCTACTTTTTGGAAATGAAATCGGTTAAAAAATCCAATATTATCCTTTTCATAGTATAAAAGTGCAAATTAAGTTTTTATTGACAAATATTTAAAGGTCAACGTGTTGAGGAAAATATTTTAGGTTTATTCCTTTAAACAATAACCATTTACTTGGTAACCAAATACAAGTATTTTGATAATATCAATACTCATACAAGTTTTTAAAAATAATATGACTAAGCTCATCAATATCGAGAAGTGCTAAGTTCCTAAAAACGAGTGAAAGTTGAAAGTTAATACATAAAAACAATTCAAATTGATAGCCCGAGAGGACTGCGACATAAATAAATACTGCCTACGGTTTGTTACTGAGAAACGGAGATTAAAATTAATTCGGTCAAAGATTAACATGTCGATGGTACCCTAAGTAAAGTATAGAAAGAAAAAAATAGCAAATGTTTTTTAGCGAAAGCTAAAAAATGTAGTTTTCGTGCTTTTTCGGTTCGAAATACAAAAATAATTATTTATGAGTTTTATAACAATACAATAATATTAGTAGTTTAAGATAGTAATAAAAGAAAATAGCAATTTTTCACTTTCAATATTTATACCTAGGGAACGTCGATGTTCTCGGTCATAAATGAATGCGACACTCGTATTGTAAGCGTTTCTCGATGTAACTTGATGGCACATTTGAGTACGCGGCTGAACAAGATGTCATGAGTGCTTCTTCGATGTATATTGACGTTGTTGAAATAATGAAGGTTTTTATTTAATGTTTTACAAAATTTTCCGAATTTGCGGAAGAAATTATAATAAAATATTATAGAATTTTTTGATACTACATAACTCTACTATAAAATCTCGATTTGAATCTAGTGATTTTTTTATTACTTTGCGAGCAAATGCTATATGTTTATAATATATTACTTAGTAGAAAATAGGTTTACACAAGTTCAATTTAAGGAAAAGTTTGTACCATAAAACAAATGTATTGGAACATTAACATTTAATATAATATCTATTTTGTTATTGCTATTGTTTTTAACAACGCGTAGATTCGAAGAAATATATTAACAAAAAGTTATCCTCGCTAAAATGGTTTGAGAAAAATAAAAAAGATTTTAAATAAACTTTTAATAACTGTCATTAAACAATTAGTATTGTCATTATATTATTTGTAATATAAACGTTTCTAAATCACTAAAATCAATATCTAAAAGTCATATATTAAATATCGGCTATTTTTTAAATGATATTATAACAAAGATATTATTGCTGTTTCAATGGCGAAGTGTGTCACTGTCAATAATCACTCGCTTGACTGATTTTATACTTAGGGATATAAGCTCAGAATAACTTTTACCCAGTGGCTCCTACACCAGGATTATGTATATCCTAATATAGATATTACATATAGAGATACGTATACATATAATATATTGCACAGATATAACACTTGATTATAAAAACGATGTAACTTGAGAACTAAGTTTTGTAAATGTACATTAGCTCGCCATTATGTTTTAAAACTTTTAGTGTCAAATATAAAATCAATAAATGTAAGTTTGTTATAAAATTATAAATATGCATTACCAAAATATTTATCTGGATAAACATATTTACGACGGAGGCAGTTACGTTATTCACCTTTTTACGAATTATCTACTTTTAATCGAACCTTCTTCGTTGTACAGAAATGTAAAATAAAATATAAATGAAGATTTAATTTAAATAAATATGACGAGGTAGAAATATTACGAATAAAAAAATATATTGCACAACATATCAATTAAATTATGAGAAATGACCTGCTTAACGTCTGATTCAGACGGGCGGTACCTTTCCTCGGCGTAACCGTTAGAAGCTTTTCCGTTAGCTTTTCTTGCGCCAAAACGGCGAACGGAATTATTTATGCACACCTTAATGTTTTTACAATGAGGTAAAACATTGTATCAATGGCGTAGCACAAATCGGTGTTCTCGACCGCGTCAGACCATTCAATTGGTGGCACGTAGATGCCTTGCAAAAAAATAATAATAGCACCGGAGGCGACTAGCCGACAAACGGCGAGGTCCAATGACCCAGATGGCTCATTACTGGGCCGCATAGACTAACGAAAGAAAAATCGGTCGCCGCTCTAACGAGACATTGCTTCACGGCTCTTTGTCTCTCGCTGTTAGCAAACCGCGAGACGACAGCCCGACTAGTATTGAAGACAACCTCCATGTTGTTTCAATATAATAATAACGTTTCAATATTTTGCAACTGCTTAATTGGGTGGAAACCTGGATAATTAACTTTCCGCGGTGTAATTAATTAAATTTGCGTTAATATTATCTTTACTCAAGCGTTTGGTACGAATCTATTTACATTCATATAGATAGACTTCAAATTTGATAATTTGGGAAGTTTGAGATATAATTTTGAATTTTATTATAACAGAAGAGAATTTTATTAGTTTTTAAAATGTTGCCCATAAGTACAAGTATAACAATACAATAAAAAAATGGCAAACATTGATTTTAATATTATACTTCTGGACAATCAAATGAGCGCTCAGCACGTTCACGTATCTATAGCTATAGATATTATACCGAACAACATAAATTTCAAGCCCAAAATGGCAACCACACTAATTTAGTTACCATAGAATAGTCGATTGTATTCGAAATAAAAACAAGCATACATAACAAGTAATCAGAAAATGTTTCAAAGCGTATCCGTGATTCAAGCAATGACCACGGTGACCACGGTGAATTAATCCTACGCCGTAAATGGTGCTCTCACAGAAACCTGATCCGACAGCCACGAGTCCAACACAATCTAAACAATTTATCAAAATAGCACCTATAAATGGACTTCCTGGGATACATCTAAGCGTTTGACTATTCAAACTGTAATCAGGAAGATGGTGAGCACATTAGTCTCTATTTTTTCTGTCTCTTTACCACGAATTAAGACAAATTAGTGGAAGGTGGAGATGCTCACGTATTTCAAAAGTTAACACAGTAATAACTAACTGGCTTAAGAATAACGGTGCTCATTAATCATTGAGGTCAAAATTGGTCATACTCTAACGCGTACTTTCAGACATATTATTCGTCATCGCTCTATTCGATTGTCTCATATTCTATGTTACTGAATATTGTAAGTGGCATAGGAGGTAAATAAAAAAAAACGAAAGTCAATTTGATTTAACCTAAATGTTGTATCGACGTATATTGACAGAATTGTACAGAATTGTAACATTGTATTTATTTCAGTTTGCTTGGAATACCAGATAATTATATGTTGGCATCACCATTTACAAGCAGGACAGGAGAAATTAGACCAACGGCATTCGTTAAATATCTTTCCCACAGTAACTTGGCCCTTGTTTTTCTGAGAAGAACAACAAAGATCTTGCATATATATGACTCAGTCTGGTCAAAGCTTTTAAATCCAGACAAAAAAAAAGTAATTCCACTCATCGTCACACTGACATGATTGTTTCAATTTTAAACGGTGTCACTGTTACTCAACTTTCGATTTTTCAGACAAAAGATACTAAATTTTAGCATCTTGTAAATTGTATTGTGCAAATATTATTTAAATTCCTAAAAAACGTAATATACGAGAACACTAAATTCTTAAATCGACTGCAAAGGAATGCAATATAACTTTACGATGGAGATAAGATGCACAATGAGAATCATATTCCTCGAGTCTCCTTTCAGTCGACCATTCCGTTATCAAAGTACTGAATAATTAGGACAAAACGCTGTCAGTGAAGTGGTTTAGGTACAGTTGGATTCGTCGAAGAGCCGTGTAGGTGTTAGTACATTATTGCCGGTCGTCATCCTTCATGTACAAAATTATTCGTTCCCATAATTTGTATTCGGGGTCGCCGTCACACTTATGATGAGCCATTAGAAAGGAGATTGTAATTGCATTCATGTGCAAAATATACAAAAAAATATATTACACGTGGGCGACTATATTTATATAATTGGTGAAATCTTTCCAAATATCAACATCATCGTCTTTTTAGATGTAGCGTAAGGTGTTCACCATATCTTATAGAAGGATGGTTATAAAAAGGTAAGAAGAAATATGGCCGTAGTGGTTACACTGGTAGTCATTAACCCTATAGGGACAGTCCTTAGGAGCATTAACACCTGCGAAGATATGTATGACTCAACAAATATGCTAATTGGATATTAACTTACATTACTAGTGACCGACGCATCTATAAATTATATTTTTAATATATTTCAGTGCAGGTCTTTGTAATTTTACGTGAATTAAAAGTGATTTTATTTAATAATTTAATTATTCTAAAAATGACTCATAATCACAATTATAATGTTGAAAAAAAAAAGTTATTTGACATAAAGCATTACAATGTGACAGCTTCGTGACAATGGCGTTAGCTGTGAAGAAAACTTTCGCTTATTAATATTTAACTCAATAAAAAGGGAAACCATGTCAAGTTTGATGACAAATGGCTGCAGACAATGTGCAACCAACTGCGCGGGCGGAGGTAGATTATAATCAAGGTCACAAACAGAACTAAGAGACGTTTGAAAACAAAAGTGATCGTGGCTTACGCACTCGGAATTATATTATTATGTAAACAAAGAACGAAAAGCTTTCATTATTGAAAAGGTAAAGAACGACTCCTACGCGTTTTAGAAGTGAATTTAACGAACGAATCTTGCTAATTAGAAAAAACGTAACAAAAATAAATATGCGTTGTAACGCATTTTGAGAAATTTCATTCAAAACCTACTTTAGCTTACACAAGAAAAAGATACAATGTAGAAATGAATATTATTAATAGGTTAAATAAATAGTTCATTCAAGTATAAGTACGGCGATCTACAACAAGGCTTGAATATATATAATTTAACACAAAGTATACATTACATATGGTAAACCAGAATCTGATAAATGCTTCCGGTAACTGCCAAATTATCGTTTGCGTTGTTTATGTGTAACGCCTCCATCAATTCGTGTCTTGTACGCGGGCGGTCGATGCATTGGATGGCCATAAAGAGACACCTCGTTTGCCTACAAGCCGTCCCTTTGGGACTGTGAACATCAATTTGCAGTGGTAATGCTTATCATTAAATTCTCTCTTATCAAAGAATTGAAAAAAATAATCTTATTCATACAAAATATTGAATAGCTTCATTGTCATTGCTGCTTACAAGTGTTCGGTGAAAACAATTCCGACATTTACCACATTGTCTTCCGCAACCGTGACACGTGAACGCGGGCCGTATTGTATCGAATCTGCAATGACTTAACCATCATCACATTTCGATGCAACCTACCCAATATAATCAGCCAAAAAAGGAACCAAACGGCCCAATTAGCATAATCTAGTAGGAGCCTGTCACAGATTTGCTATATTTACCGGACTTAGTAGGTAAACTTACGTGCATAACTAACCTAACTGCCTCACAGCTTTGTATAAATTATCAATAAAATGTCATGTTGATGGTAATAGGCGTGCCGATCAGACACATAAATACTGCAATAGTACAACGTTAATATTTTTAATCGTATGCTAAGTACAGCTAGCGATGGTCAATGTCAGTGCTACACGCATCAACGCGGCGAACACTGAACAAAGAAAGAGCTATGTGTGAGTCAAAAACGTGCCAACTTATTATAATACATCACTTCCTGATATCGTGATATTTTAAACGTAATTAGGCATTATTTATTTTGCACTATGAGTAATATTTAAACGGCCAATAATATACCTTCTTTTCACTTATTTATTTATTGAAATTGTTCTTTTCTTAATCGAACTATAAACTTTATAGAATATCAATATTATATTTGTTACAAGGACAATATACTATAGATGCTTATAGGTACTGCAATTTGTTGTAAGTAGTTCACATATGTTTCCGAAAATTTATGTAGGTTAGCAAAATATCATTCGACATTGGTGAATCAGTACGAAAGTAACAGTATCTGTCTAGGTATGAGTTTGTTCTAATTACCCAGTTATTGTAAGAGCATACTAACTACAATTAGAAATCTAATTTTTAAGTGTTAATTTAGCACCCTCTGAATCTTCAGTTGATAAAGTGGTACCTACTGTACTTTTTTAGGTAGATATGTAGCGCGTAACCTAGTGTTAAGACATTTCTGTTCTCCACTTTCCGACTCCTTAAGGCATTGCGTGTTGAATATTTTAAATATTTTCTTGTTACTAGGAAAGCTATGACTGAAACGTTATTGGTTTCAATTCCATATAGGTACATTATAGAATATGTAAATACTAAATACATAAACATTTTCAATCAAAAGACTAATAATGCAATATACATGGCGACGACATCGAAAGTGCCCGTTCACTACGCTAAAAGAAAACCATGTAATTAGTTATTGTCTGTGCGATCTACTTTTGTGTAACATGTTCATGTTAATGATGATTTTAACACATTACATTTCAATGCCAAATACAAGCGAAATTGTTTTACCATTGTCTATACTTAAAAATATAAGTAAGAACATGAAAAATATAAAAAAAAGAATTCACCTGATCAAACAAAGATTACAAGTTCTTTTTTGTTTTTTTTTTATTTTATAATAAAAAATACGGCAACACTAAAAAGTAACGATCTCATCATCCCCGCTAACTCTAACACAGTAAAATTGTATAAGTATAAATAAAGTAGCTTTTAACTACATATCGCAAATTAATATTTATAGTATTGTTGTTTAACAATACTGGAATATAAAGCACGCCACATCTCGCACACCCATTGTGAGGTTACAGATACCACGCGACCCACGCATCCTGATAGACACAATGCGATATTGTACTCCGCTTCCAAGAATATCGATAAACAGAATCTGAATACGAGTACACCCCTATCTATAGAAAATTAGTACGATGTGCGTTTTCTTTGTCTCAAAAGAAAGTACATAAGTATTCAAAATAGTTTTTAAAATATCAATTAATAATTAATGTTATTAATTCAAACAACCTTTATTTTAATAATAAATCTATAACTCATTAAAATCTATATGCTAGATTTATAAAAATATAAAACACTAAAAAAGTAAATTGTTCAACACGAAGCGCCAATAAATTGGATGTTTCAACGCCTGTATCGAATGGAATCGATTAACCAATCTTAGAGACCGTCTCGCAGACGAGTAATGAAAAATAATTAGTAAGGTTAACGGACTTTATTACGGATTTTGCCAAACGAGAATAAAATAATACAATACGTGCATACAGAAAGTGGAGAACGGAGTGTCTTAAACACTGCTGCTACTCTGCTATCCTGCTGCATGCGGGATACAGCGTGAAGCTGATTTAATTTGTTTTTTACGTGCATACACGACCAATAGAGAAAATATTGCGACTTACACTAACGGTTTATAAAAATGAGCCATTTTAACCGGTGCATTACATATTCGTAAAAAGTTATTACCTAATTCATTTAATTAAGTCTGTATGTAGCTGCGGTAACACGAAGCAACGCTAGATGCTTTCACTGTTGCCCAGGACGAGTTTCTCCATATATTACAAAAGGTGTCGAGAATTATAAGTCCAATATAAAATACAAATCTAAATTAATTAGTCTCTGTTAATTTAAAAATTTTCGTTTCCTAATTTGATTGACATAGCTGCAGCGAAAGTTAAAAATTATTACACGCTTTATAATTATTCAGATGGAGAAAGGCTGATTCGCGTCTCTTAGGATGTGTTAGTGATTTTCGTAAACATTTGGAGAGGTAAACATGTATAATTATTTCATAAAATTTATTAAATAAGTAACGTAATATGCTATAATTGCTAATTTATATTCGTTGCAATGATCTTATTTAAAATAATACTAAGTGCGAGATTATACAGCTGAGAATTATTTAAATTAAATGTGTAATTTAATAATTAGAGAAAAAAAGCCTATTAAAATAGAAAATAACAATTAAAAAAATAATTAAAAGAAATATAAGAATATTTACTGTAATGAACAGCTTAATGCCAGTATACCTATATTTCAAAAATGCGTTACTTTTTTGTTACCTAAATTATTAAATCAATAAATATTTCAAGTTAATGAGTGTAATTTAAGTAAAAACAAAATTGAATTAACGAGTGCAAATAAATGTTAATTTATAAAAAAAAATCAATCAATCCTTAGTATTATACAAAATAATGATAATTCATTGATAATAATTCAATTCAATTTATATGAATATGCAATTTTTCAGTAATGTTTTCAGTGTGTGTATGACGTTGTCACGTAAAATAATCGTCCGTAAACCGACTTTACAGACAACCAGTTGTCGGTTTTATAGCGGCAACTTGAAATACATAATGTGTGAAAACTTTCAAGTTTAACTGTCACGTTTCATGAGATACAAGCCTGGTGACCGACGGACGAACGGACGGCAGTCTTAGCAATAAGGTCCTTTGACCATTTGGGCACGGAACCACAAGAATTACAGTTTATAATTTTTAAAGAAGTTACCAAGTCGTTAATTTTAGTATTTTCTTGAATTTAGTCTTACTTTTAATGCATCCAAGAATCATTTAAGCCAGAACAATGCAGTCTGTTTAATCGTTGTTTTCGCCATTAGCTTTCTAGGAGAATCCTCTTAGTCCCACAATGCACAATCGTTGTACACATACACACATGTGGTATAGACAAAAAGTAAACACACAGTCTTCAAAGCTATTACAAAACACAGCTGCTCTCACTGGGTTACCGAGGAAAGTATAGTAATGTAATAATGTTCATTGCCAAGCGATTATTAATATTCATGTATGTATTGTTCATTTGTTGTTGGAGTGGTTTGGTTCATCTGTTTGTTTATGTAAATACGAAATGGTACTAAAAAGAGAGAGAGAGAGGAGAACTAAAAAGGAATAAATAAAATGAAAAAGTATACAACGCACCATATTATACTTTAGCTACATACTTTATCCCGCACATAGCACGGCAGGCATAGAAAACTCCCTTCTCCACTTATGCTATACTTATTATACCATAGCATTTTTAAGAATAATTTTACTTTGTGCATGCATCATCGACTTTTTTCCGTTACAAAATGTATTGATATTTTAAATATAAATATCAGCTTTGTAACGAGAACGCTCAAATAAGTGCCCACTGAGCGTGAAACGATTCACAGTGACGACAAAGGTCACTCATGTGTACAAGCTGACCACATATTGGAAAGAATATAAAAAATACTGACGTATACGTGTCATACAAAAGCTATATAAAATAATATAAATAGTCTACATGAATTGTTAAAAACACTAGCTTAGAAATGAAGTTTTAAAATGATTTATCAAATCTGCTACAAATCTAGCTAACGAATAAAAAAATAATATCATCTATCATTGATATATTATATCAATAATTGCAATATTTACAGGAACTGATATCTCGATAAAATATATTTTAACGTCATTTTTTATCATCGTGAAAACGAATCGAATCGTATTTTTGAAAATATTTCAAGCTGTCGATGTGTTGTAAATTAATAAGTGAAAGGATAAAAAGTATTCGAGAGAGTAGCAAATAATATTATACGGCTTCTTGATAGTTTCGGACAAACGCCTATCCTTTCGCCTGTTATCTTCAAAACAAATAATTAAAGTAATATTAGTGAGGTTGAACAAGCCTACACTCGCTTTCGTCTCCCAAAATGGGTATAGCAATAACGATGAGTAATGAATAGAGAGCTGGTTTAATTCGCGCCGCTGCCTGCGCCCACGCACCCGCCGTACGCCGCGCCGTGCATCCACTCGGAACAATGCTTACTGGTTTACTTTCTCGATTGACTCATACTGATACATTGTGTGCGTCTAACTATTTGAATTAGATTAATAGTTCCAATTACTCTCAGGATCTGTATCTCATAGGTCAATACGCAGAAGAAACTTTCGATGACACCAATAACCACCGACTTGCCATATCGACGTGATATGTGATAGACTGTAGACAGTTTGCCATTTGTGTACAAACAATATTATATTGTTTATATTAATTTATAAAACATTATTTATTTTATAAGAAATTTCATTTGTTTTTGAGATGTTCAGATTAATATTTAAATGAAATATTTCAATAAATATATTTGAAATGAAATGATAGCTTTATAAAATATAATAAATTATAGCGGCATGTTGTCACTATGTTTACAAGAAATATGTATGCTCAGTATGAAAATATTTATTGTTACTTACGGAAAATATAAGATATATTATTGTTGTTAATATAATCAAAACCCCGAGACGACCCTGGATGGTTCATTGTCCCTACAAATATTTTATATCAACAGTAACCATCTTTTCCAAGAAAATAAAATTAATATGTTTTACAATATATTTTACAAGCGCCATGGTTGAAAAACTCCCCGAAGGGCATATTGCGCAAATAATAATTGACGCCGTGCATCGTTTATAGCAAGCAGCTCATAGCAGTTGTAGTTAAAATCCAACGGAAACAAAAATTTACAGCTTCCGTTGCATTGTATGTTGACTTAAAATAATGACTACGAAGTAACCTTTTACTACTAATAATAGCTTATTAATTTCTCAATAAATTATATGTAAAAGTAAGTAAAGGACATTGTGTAAAACCAGCGCAGGCGCATGTCTACACTAATGAACGGGTGTAGTGCAGCTGACCCCCGACCCACGATAAGTTCGTCGACCGCACTCCCTCCGCGCGCCGAGCTCCCGACCCTGGGCCCTTTAGTCCTGGACGATGTCAGACGTTTTATCGCGTTTACTCATCCAAGACGATGACCCGACTATTTACATTTCTCATAAGTTTTCTTGTTACGGTTAAATTATTATCAGTGACATAAGTGTTGCGTACGTTATTTTTATGATACTATTTCTCAAGACATTATTGTTACGGCAACACATTATTGCTTATTATTTTTAATGTGGATTTAGCTAATTAAAGATTTATTATAAACATCCGAAAACAATCAATTCTTCATACAAAATCTTTACAAAATAACGATGTTGTAAAACATAGTGGAATGGATCGTGAAAATGATGATTGCAAGCGAATATTAAATAGTTTACAAAGCAAGAAAACTACAAAACACAAAGGTCCTGTTAAGCGCACAATAGAAAAGACTATTGTGCGCTTAACAGGACTACCATCATTCTTTGACCATATATATTCCTAGGGGATAATTTAACTTTGCAGGCAGGCCACAACGACGACCTATTTCGGTTTGCAGTCAGACAACTACATAAAGCCGCATTGAGCGGCACAAGGGCGCGTATTGTGTTACTCGTCGACCGAGTCCAAGAGGAGGCAAAGGGAGGTACGGACGCCGCGGGGGGACAGGGGGGGGGGGGGGGGGGAGTGCAATAGAGAGAGGTGCATAATTCGCGTTCGTAGGCGCAGGCGGTCGTCGGGAGTCAACGTACGGGGACCGGTTCACTAATCGCTCCCACAACAGCCCGCGCTCCTGTCCTCGGCTACGCGGCCATAACGGCGCCTGCGCAACTAGCCGGCAAGGTGCATAAAGCCAGTATTCTTAATACACATATTTCATTCTAACTGATGAAATGGAATTGTTTATTAAGAAGTATAATTCGTTTATAACAACAAACAACGAAATATATCATAAAATATTAGTAAACACTACACATATTATAAAAAGAGAATGTTATTCTTATTTATATTCAACATCCGATGTTTTGATTTTTGCGTGCTTGCACACAATCAAGGCTGAGGAGCTCCAAAACTTATGTAGGTTTCAATTGTAATATCACATTACAATAATGCAGCAGTATTTTGACATTTTACTATTACATAAAATATGTAACGCAACAAGATTTCAGACAATGTCTCGTATCGATTTACTCATATACGTAATTATTGTGTAAGAATTACTTTTTAAGCTGTCTTTGTCGTCAACTGTTCCAGTATACTTATTGAATAACAAATTGAAAGGAAACAATTGCTTTGAATATGTAGTCAAAAAGATTTAAGTTAATACTTAAGTGGAACGGCTTTAGAAGTTTTCACCGGCGTGACAACTATCCTATTGTTCGTGGTCCAGAAATCATGCCATTGCGATACATTTCTAGCGTTAGGACATTTAAAACATTTTCTCTTTGACATTTTGAATTTATCTTTTCTAGACAGTCACTTTATTTATATCTATTGGTTTCAGTATTGGCAATATCTCTTTGTCTTAAAACTGGCATACAGATTTATCCCGTATAAAATCCCATTCTTTTAAAAAGATTAAATAAAATAGAATATACATATGTCACGTCTAAATTACAAATAAAAGCTATGTGAAATTTGTATTAAGAGATTAAGGATTATAACTATAACATAGCAAAAGATTTGTTTCATAATAAATATTCTCTTATGCACTTTAGAACATAGAAATATATAGTCGACTGCGATCGCTGCATTTGTCGATTGCATACGCAACAAAGCCGCCTGACCGAATAATTTTCAAGTGACTTAATAAAGACGGCGATTCGTAAGATTTATAAAACAAGAAACAAGCGGTCGGCTTTGGTTACATTTAGTCTAAAATGAAATTATTGATCAAGGATCTGGATATTCCTATATAAATATACTAAGTAAATGGAGAGTTTAAACAGTACCTATAGATAATTTTGTTCTGTCAATACAAAAGGAAGGGACGTGGTGTTGACACAAGTATAGCGTGTATGATAAGACCCTGATAGTGCCTATGTTGGAGATGAAGACAAGGCCGTGCCGATGAGCCTTTGTCGAGTTAGCAGGATATGAAAAACGACCTCGACGTCGTAATCCGATACATTTGTAGGGGAACAGGAAGCGATTTTTCTTTAATGATCCTCACCTTGGATCAGCGTCAAAAATTAAACGGTTACCATTATCAAAACGTATGTTGAAATAAGGTTAGAAGTTTGATGACTTCCAGTTAAGACATTGAAATCTGCATTAGTTAATTTAACTTCAATAATAAAAGCTCAACTTTCATCTTCTCCAATTTCTTAATAATGAGTTAATAATAAAACAAGAAAGTTATTTAATGCGCTTCTATGAAATAAAATAAAACGTTTTAATTAAAACTGGGGTAAAATAAAACGTTTTAATTAAAATTAAAAATGGGCATTACCAGTTTAATAAATCAATATTTATTAAACATTTTGTTTGATACACTTACGATATATATAGATCTACCTAAGCCATACAATAAACTCACAATCTGAAATAATCGAGAGTGCAACGGCTTAGGTTTCAGATTATGTAAGAGTCAAGATTGTCACCTAGATAGCGATCGTGTCTAGTTAAACCAATAGATTACCTAACATGGTCTTGGATAACTTTATTGCAGAATTAACATTAGCGTAGGGCAGGGGACATTTGGTGAGAAAGATATAAGTATCTTTATATTTTTTAGTTCAATTCAGTTCTTTTATTACGGGGTTCCGAGCGTGCCTACGTTTAGTTCGGATAGCTGTAGCATGACAACAGTTATGTTGCAACAGCGAAGCCTAGAGCCAAGATGTCAGTCAGTCAGCCCATGGATAGTTGTATATGCGGTTCGCAAAAAGCTCGGCGTGGCGTGGGTCGGCTGCACCTACTGCACTTATAATTTTACTGTGTCAAGAACAACGCCTCTCGCCCCCCGCCGCCCGCCCCACGCGTACACCGCGCCACTATTTTGTCACCTGTGCTTAAAAATGTGATAAGAACCCACCCTTACAACATTTGTTATCCGTGATTCTTACCTGTAATATTTACTCGGGATTATTAACTGTAAGCTTTAAACAAGACATCGAAAGCTTATATGTAATTTAAATTCTTACTTAACCGTAGAAGAAAAAACAAACAATATAATGCATTCGTTGCTGCTTAAACTATATAAATATTTTTATATAAAGCAATTATAAGTATAGTATAAAAAATTCGCAGACGACTCATCCTGAAAAAAGGATGACGTGCGTCCAGTTAACAAAAATATCAAATTTTACACGTCCCCAGATAACATAAAGATAACCATTTTAGTGTTTGACCTTCTCACAGGCCCTTGGCATACAATCATTGCGAAATACATAAAGAAATTAAGCACTTCGGCACGTATACTGTAAATATGTTTACTAAAGAAACATTATTTAAACAAAATCAAATACGTGATTACTTTGCTTGAATCATAAGTTTAGGTGCAGTTCTGTAATTTACAGTTAGGCCACACGTGTGCCGTAGGTACTCTGCATCCTTGAATCACGCTTGACAAGCGATAAAAGGAAACACGCGGAGACACGTACATGCGAAATTGTGGCATGCCAGCCAGAGCCACAATTATCTTTGTCGGCGGTATAATACCGTCTCGCATAATGGCGTCAATTATGAGGGTAGTTGCATGTATATGTCAATTTAATGTTTCTTTATTGAGATATATCATTTATTACAGTAATACAGCCTTGCGTGTTGAGTAACACGCAATGCCTACAGACTTCGGCGAAAAGTGGGGAAGTGTCTTAACACTAGGGTCTCTTTACCTACCCTATTGCATGCGGGATTCGGCGAGAGGCTGATTTTTTTTAAATTACAATAACCACAACTTTATACAAAGTGAGATAAAAAACTAAGTTCAAAGTAATTAACTGAAAAGTCTTTAAATACATTTTATATTTTAATTGATGATAATAATGCAAATTTTGTTTAAGCTCATTTCGATTTCAACACAAAAAACACACTTGGTTTTCACTTTTCACGTGCAGCCAAACGTCGACGGAATAATTAATTGTTCATACCAAAATACTAGCACCTATTATCAAACTACAGACGAATAAAAAAAGAGAAGCCTATACGAAGAGTTGAAAGTAGATAAATGTTTTATAATTTTTTTAAGCTCCATGTTGTACCCCGCATATTTATTTATTTATTTATTTATACAGGGTGTCCCAGGAGTCAACGATAAAACGAAACTAGGTGATAGACCAAGTCGTGACAGTTATGAGAAAAATATAAAAAAAAATCTTTGTTATGTATTTTTCATATTATATTGATTTTAAAAAATTCCGGAAAAATCGACACCCTGTGATGGTTTTTCAAGTCCCAGGACTACGAATATTACTCTTTCTTCATTTTTTTTTCTGTAATGTAATCATGAGTAACCCTTCTGTGAATTACAGTTTAAGATTTAAACATACCTGCATCAGTTTTCAATAAAATGTGGTGTTTTTGCCAAACATTAAATTCAAAATATTTACTACACCCAACTTTAACCGACTGTACTATAAAAAAAATGTATTTCACTGTTTTTGCAAGTAACTTTAAAAGTTGGCGCATTTAATCTGAATTCCGAAATGGTACGATACTTGCTGGATTACTTCTTTGTTGAAGAGAGAAAAATCGAAATACACGATAATCGGGATGACGTTTAACTTTTTGGTATCTTTTCTGATACATTCTAGCTGCAGCATTTGCGTTACATAACCACTCTCCATGAATGAAATGCATATTGGCAATGTGTCAAAGACCGAGTATATGGCCTGCGAGAGCCCGGACTCGAGCACTGTCCTTATAAGTCCTGGGCCCGCCCCTAAGTCAGATAAGCGTTGCCTAGGCTAAGTGGCGGGAGGTCACTGGTGTGGTCTGTGATCGCAGGATACCGTCCAAACTCTTATCCGTCTTATAGAGATCGTGATCGATGCCTCCAGACTCGTGCATGACGGTTCCAAGGTACCTGAACTTTTCCAACTTAGGGGATGACCCAGGACTTATAAGGATATTGCTCAAGTCCAGGCTCTGGCAGGCAATATAATCGGTCTTTGACACATTACCAATATGCATTTCATTCATGGAGAATGGTTATGTAACGCAAATCCTGCAGCTAGAATGTATCGGAAAAGATACCAAAAAGCTGAACGTCATCCCGATTATCGTGTATTTCGATTTTTCTCTCTTCAACAAAGAAGTAATCCAGCAAGTGTGGTACCATTTCGGAATTCAGATTAAATGCGCCAACTTTTAAAGTTACTTGCAAAAACAGCGTAGTACATTTTTTTTATAGTACAGTCGGTTAAAGTTGGGTGTAGTAAATATTTTGAATTTAATGTTTGGCAAAAACACCACATTTTATTGAAAACTGATGCAGTTATGTTTAAATCTTAAACTGTAATTCACAGAAGGGTTACTCATGATTACATTACAGAAAAAAAAATGAAGAAAGAGTAATATTTGTAGTCCTGGGACTTGAAAAACCATCACAGGGTGTCGGTTTTTCCGGTATTTTTTAAAATCAATATAATATGAAAAATACATGACAAAGATTTTTTTTTATATTTTTCTCATAACTGTCACGACTTGGTCTATCAACTGGTTTCGTTTTATCGTTGACTCCTGGGACACCCTGTATATATAAACCTTAACCTATTACAATAAATGGCGTATAATTAACAGTAATACAATTTCGGTTAAGCTAACAATAATTGATTAGCACTACCCTCCGAACTAGTAGGTACTTATAGGCGGAGGGACACTAGTGTTAAGACACTCTGTTCTCGAAAAAAATTGAACTCGTTCACGAAGAAATGAAAACATTAATAAATAATATTTCATTCTTCCGAGTTCGGGAATCGAACCCACGACCGCCGCATAACAGTCACACGCTTGTGTCCCTGCGTCGCGACGGCAGCGGATAACATTTTAAAACTGTTTTCTTATAAAATTAGTAAAACACAAGGCCACTTGATATTAAGGAAGAAAAAGGTTTATTGTTAAACAATTAAGTTTAACATTCTGATAAACCACAACTGGACTTAAACAAGCGCTATAAACTATAAACATAAATTTAAAACTTAAAAAGCCCTCTAGGGAGTTTGTCAGTTTTTATAGTATTTTAGTGTAATAAAATAAAAAGTTCACGTGTTAATTGCCTATAACAACCCAGGCGAGTCTGTTATTTCTGTATGCCGACGTCTGAAGGATAGATCTTTGTGTTGGTTATTGTGTTATAATAGTGCAAGCTTTTTAAAGTGAAGGCAAATAACTTAATGAAAACTTTTTTTATATGCTATTTTGTGTTTTTTTTTCGTTTCCACGCTGCATCTCGCAGATAGCAAGGTGGGCAGAGGGAAGCTACTGTTAACTGTTACTCCGTTCCACACTTTCCGCCAAAATCTGTAGGAAATGCGTGCTAAGTGGCGAATTCAACGACGCGTTATACCTCGATACCAGAGCAAAGAAATGAAAAAAGAAAATATTTTACTTCCTCCGATGGGAATCGAACACACAACCTATCGCGTTTACAGTCACACCCTGGTGCGCTACGACTTTTCATTTTAAACTTTCAGATGACTTAGTAAACAATTAATTTCTTTTAATAATTAATCAATATTCATAAGTATTGAATTATAAATAATCATATTAACGACATGTGGTCAGCAACACGAAATATAAATTGACACTTGCGTTTACATCACAATATAAATAAAAATATAAATTTATCACCAAAACCTTCGAGTCACTATCCACACAGAACAATATACTTTTTAAATTGGCCGCTTCGTTAGCTCGACGAGATTTTAGATAAAAACCGTAACCATAAAGTATCCATTGTCGATGAAACTGATTGTACATAAAAAATATCAAATATTTGGAAAAGTGAAACTTTAGCAATTCTCAATAAATACTGTGCCATCTGTAATTAGTAAGCAACTGGACATTTTTATGTTTCGTTTTTTTATATCTGCCATATTTCAAAGCTGAAGTTAATGCCGTAATTAAGAAAGTTTTTATACGGCTTATTATTAAAAATATATGTGACAATAAAATATTTAAGTAAATAACTAGCTCTCTACCCTCTTTTTGCCTTGGTTTCAAAAATCTGTTCTTTGGATTTTATTGCAAAGGCAAATACTCTTTAGTCTGTATTGTTACTGATTTCAGAAAATGTAACTTTGGGGGAAGAATCATGCTGAAGTTACAGGATACTCTACCAGTGTGCATTAATATTTAGTATAAAACATCAACATAAACTAAGCCCAAGGCTTGACCTCATTCGCTTTCATCCACCAAACCTTTGAAGAGGCCTGGTCACCGCATGACCGAAAAATAAGTATGATTTTCATATGAGAAGAGAGACGATAATGAAGATTAATAATAACCGATTTAGGTGATGACTCAGGCCTCTAATTAATTTTTTTCAATTTAAAATATCAGTAATTTAATATATATTTGTTTGTTATGAATTGAGTGCCCTAAATTTCCAGGATAGGTCTATCCTACATTGCTATGTGCGGGATCCAAAATAAAGCTATGTGAAAAAAAAACATGTGAATTCTTTAAGCAAACGGAAGCGGAAGAAAAGAGGCAATATAGTGTTGAAAATATTCGTGATAAATAAAGGTCAATTAACTGGAAACATGTTAAAAATATTAGCAGATATTTAGTGTATTTTGATTGCTAATTATTGCTAGAGGCTAACCTTTACATGTACTTTGGACATAATTGATATATTTTGCATATATGCCAATGGCATTAAGTTGTAGCTTTCTCACCACATCATATTCCGAATATTTTAAAATATGATGTGGTACAACAAGCATAGCAATAATATAATAACAATACATACAGCTTCACGCTGTATCCCGCACTCAGCAGGGTAGGCAGAGGGATCTTCGTGTTAAGACACTCCGTTTCCTACTTTTCCATTCCGCGTCGAGGCAGTACCCAACGTCGCGCTTTTGCCTCGACACCAAAACGAAGAAATGAAAATATAAATTTAAGTTTTCATTTCTTCGTTAAATTTATATTTTTATTTTTGTATTACAAAAAAATCTGACGTACTAAGATTTTATTACTTGTTAACAAGTATTTTAAAAATTTCAATTAATATCGCCATCTACCGGAAAGTGGCAAAACAATCAGAAGTAAGGCACTTAAGTTCTCTCAATTCTTAATGTTAGAACACGCCACTAGATGGCGCTTTTTAATTTATTTCATCTATTTCATAATAACCTTCGGCATAATAATAATGCGTTGACCTTGAATTTTTTATATGGCACATAAGTTTTTATGTAAAAAAATATTACTTTATCTATATATATAAAAGGACTTGTCCTCACTGACTGAGGTAAGACGCATGCACAGCCGTAACCGCTGTGCGTAGAAACGTGGAATTTGGACAGATGTTTACTTTTGTAATCTGGACATCCACTAAGAAGGGATTTTAAAAAATTTTAACCCTAAAGGGGAGAAATAGGGGTTGAAAGTTTGTATGGAAAAAAAATTAAATCGGCACTGATTTTTATAAAATTTAAAATTTAGATTTTCAAAAGTATTTAATTGAACACGTGTTTCATCGTTTTCTAGAATTCTTCCCCTAAGGGTGCAAATAAGAGGTTGAAAGTTTGTATGGAAGAATTCTTAAATCGCCACTGATTTTTATAAAACTGGAAATTTAGACTCTTAAAAATATTTAATTAAACATGTGTTTCATTGTTTGCTAGAATTAACCCCCTAAGGATGCAAATAAGGCGTTGAAAGTTTGTATGGAAAAATCTTCAAATCACCAGCGACTTTTATAAAATTTGAAATTTAGACTCTTAATAATATTTCATTGAACACATGTTTTATGGTTTATTAGAATTCACCCCTAAATAAGCTAGCGAAGCTGCGCGCGTCCGCTAGTATTCTATAAAAATGAATTGAATTTAAATAGATTTGGAATAAGTCTTTAATATTTAAAATTAATTAAGATTTTGTCTGACTAATTATTAAACTAAGAAGTAAACATAATATTCAAATACAACAATACGTAACTAAACCACAATCATTTCGTTTCGAAATCACACAGATTTTATTTTCATAATAATTTAAAAAAAAAAAGTATGACATACCTGTCATGATCTCTACTGCGGCTACGTTTTCTATATGACTCCTCCCTGGAGCCGTCGTCCAAGCGCCTACGCTTCGCCTCATACGACCGGGAGCGAGAATGTGAGGCGTAGTGCTTCCTGCGAGTGCGCGGCATCTGGAAATATATCCACACAATATACTACTAACATCTATTTAATCTATGGTTTTTAAATCAATGTACACCATGATAATGGTATTTCTATTAGCCAGTGTGAAAACAACTGTTACAAATTAGCAACAATTGTATTATTTAATGGCAATGAGGTTAAGTAGGCAGTATGTTTGGTTAATTCACTCAAAAAATGTAAATTAAGGAAGTAATTAAAAATATTATGTTATAAAGAGTTATTTTTTTATGCAATAGTAACGTTTTAGAGTAATGAAATTTTAATGCTCACACCATAATAAATATGTTCAACTTGGTTCAAAACAGTATTTTAAAAAAAAATAATGTCAATAAAGATAAGAACTAACAAACTCACAAGCTAAATTTTTATACTGTAACTACTGTACTCTACTAATATATCAAAATAAATTGCAACACAATAAACAATTTTAAGAGTATTAAATTAAATATTTTACATACATACTTATACTTCTATGATATAAACCAAGTTATTATACTGCAAATATATATTAAACTTTTTTTTAAGCTATACATAGTAAATACTTTCACTTTTATCAATCACCAAAAGCAAAACGGTATTAAAATAATGTAGGCGTAAGCATAAAAAGCTAAGCCACTTTTGTTTTCAATTATATCTTCATTACACAGTACCCATACTTTCACTTAATGCTAATTAAGTATCAATGTTATGAAAATTATCTGCATCCTAATTGTATGACCGCATTCAGTTTTCAAAACATTGGGTTACCAAAATTGTATAAAACTAGATATATGCAGTTAATCTGGTGTAAGTTTTACTTAAAAACACTATACTATATTTTTTTTATTAGTTTGAAATTCATATACATTTACATATTACTTTATTATATTCAACATTTCATGAAGTTGAACATGTAAGAATACATGTTCAACTTCATGAAATGTTGAATATAGCTTCAAATTTAAAAAGTTAAATGTTAATAAAAGTTAAATGGTAATTTAAAAAGTTAAATGTTAATTTAAAAAGTCAAATTAAATGGTAGTATACAAATAGTAATGGAACGTAAATCTATGATTTTTTAAATATTACTCTGTTTTTGGACTGTTTGTACTCATGCAACTTTGACACAACTATAATTAAAGTTTATTCTTTTATAGTTATAAGTTTGTACTTGCCATACATCGCTTATAATACCTCTTATAATCACTGTTTTACCATACAGACTCTACTTTCTACCTCTTATCTTCACATGTCCTCAATGCAATATAACATTGGCAAAGTGATGTGAATTGTCACGCTTGAAAATGAAACTTTAGTTTTGTTGAGGAAGACGAAAGATTTTTAATTGTAATATAAAAATTCATAGTGTGAAACACCCGATGAAAAACCATAACATTTCAGCTACACTATAAGCAACAATAGTGCTGTTTTATGTGTGTGTGGTAGGCATTTTCCATTGATATATAAGAATTCAAGGTCTGAAACATCTGATGAAGAACAAGGAAAGAATAAAGAAGTGTGAGATTAGCAAAAGTTGTTCAATGTGTTGGTATGGTATAGTTGGCAAATAATGATTTTGAGACCATTGTGGTGGTCATCGGATAGTGTTTGACTGTGTTGTGAGTTTGATCTCCACCCAGGGCTATTTAAGTTGTTTTTATTTTATTGTTCCAGTAAAGTTGAGTTAGCACTGAACCAAAGAATACTTGGGATAGGTTCATTTTTCTACTTGCTGCACCTTCAATAATAGCGAAGAGTTATTTGGGAAAAGAAAGAAAAAGACAAATTCTATGCCAGCCAAGATGCAGGCTTGTGAAACTGTATATGTATTGTATTAAATTTTGATAATATCCTGGGAGGACTTTAATTTAAATAATGCTGAATAATTATGGTGTAACAAAACTTTTAAGAACATTTCTAATTTCTTGTTGATGAAAACAGTATTCTTCTAAAGGTTTAAACTTAACATTGGTTTCAGAAAATGAATATAAATGGATATTTACATTTTATGCACAATAACCGTAGTAAAAGATGCTTTGGAATAAATTAATAGCATTCATATTAATGAATTTTATTAATATTTAATTATTCTATTTTTTATATCCAATTATTCTAATTTGTATTAGTCTATATTACTTTCTAAATTATATATGCTGTATGAATAAATTTATTAAATTAGTATATATTAATAATAAGCTTTTAATATTTAAAAACTGTCATGATTTTATGACTTGTAGAAACAAAAAAATATGAGTTTGTTGCAATAGAATAGTAACTAACTATAGAAAGTGATCTATTGTGTTTATATTCTTAATTTGTTTAATTTGCTTTATAAAATCATTAATTTTACCAATATGAAATTTATTACATATTAATGACTGACTTGTCTACAAAATAATTATTATGATAAATGAAATGGTGTTATGTACAAGATTGTCTTACTGCAAAGGCATGCATATATAGAAGTTCTACAGCTCATGCATATATACAACAATGTAAAAAAAAGTTGAGCATTCTGATAAAGATAGTATTGCTGGTACCTCCACTTACCATAAAAAGGATACCAAAACTCGTATCCAAGCAGTAAAAGCTGAAAAACATTAAACTTTTTAGACCACTAATATTCGGTCAACATAATGATTACTTACAATAACCCACATGCTACTTATTAGATCTTTAAAAGATAATTGTTTTTTAATAACATTTAATTAAATATACATTAAGTATGTTGCAAATATTGAAACATTAAAATATTTATTTGTTACATTAATTTTAATACAGTCTCATTCGAAATAAATGTACTCTAAATAAAGTTGTAGAAATCAAGGAAATGTTATGAAAGATTCGTCAGATAGTAAGCTATCTCACCAGCTGTAGTTTTACAACGTATAGAGCGCAGTAGTATGCAACGATTATTTTACGCTCGTTAATAAATTATTTAATAAACAAACATTTCTTAAAAATAGCTCTAGTAATAAAAATCTAGAAATAATTAATATCAAAACAACCCATGCTGCCAAACTAGATGTCACTAGAAGTTATTTACATGCTGACGCCATGTTCTTTCTACGGGTCGTGGAAGCCCTACGTACGCCAAAGAGAAAAGTTGTTAAATTTTATTTACACTTACCCTGAGCTCACGTAAGTATTTCAATTTACACCAAAGCAGTTGTGTAAAATTAGTAAGGCAGTTCCAAGTTCGCGATGCAGAACCCTGAAGAATGCTTCTTCGCAATAAAGGCCCGAACATCGATCCAAAGGCAAGACAGCCGATATTTAATAGTTGGCAACACTGCTTTGAGTTTTGGCATAAGATATCGCCAAAAACTATTTCCTGTTGATAAAAAATAAAGTCTTTATAAAAATAATTAAAAAAGACTTTTAAAAATGTTTCATGTTATTGTACGTTGTATACTTTTATGAAATGTTATGTAGATGTCATTAAAAAAACAAAAAGTACGATATGAAGTTTATTTAAAACGGAAACATAAATGCCAACTTGAAGCAGTTTGACAGTCTGACCAACTTACATGTATGCGTTTTCGTTCGGAAACTTGTCATTAATTTAACAATATTGTTGTAAGTATATTATGATTATAACGTTTTTTGTATCTATTATGCTTTAAAGCAAAATTGTATTATTATTTTCAAATTTGATCAAAAGGTAATTTATTATTAAGGGAATTTATAAAGAAAATATATATAAATGCAATTTGTGTGTTTAATAAATAATTACTTTGAATAAAACCTTTAAATAACACAATACATACAATTTTGATTATTTAAAATTGTTAAATAAAGAAGGAGGATCGTGGTTGACGTGGTGAGTTTACAGTCAAACGCGACTGGATATGGGTTCAATCCCAATTCAAGCAAATTAAATATTTATTAAAATTTATATTTTCAATTCTTCGTTCTGGTATCGAGGAAAAGAGAGGTTGCCGCGGTTGACGTTCAGGCGCCATGCAACACGCAACGCCTCAAGAATTCGGCGGAAAGTGGAGAACGGAGTGTCTTAAATCTTAACACTAGGTTCCCTCTGCATCTGCCTATCCTACTGTGTGCGGGAAACAGCACGAAACTAATTTATTTTTTGTTTTTAAATAATATAATTTACTTATCCTTATAATTACAGTGAAAATAAAGGAAAAAATTTTGAAATTGTAAATTTAGAAGAATATTACAGGGGAAAATTATTACAAGCTTGTATGTGTCAATGTTTATAAGTTATACTTCCCATTAACCTACTACTATGAAACTGAACTAAGGGGTGGGGTTCAACTTGCACTTTTGCGGTTTTCCTTTAAATTTATTAAAGGAATAGTTTTCAATTGATCTAGGTATTACTTAAAATAGACGACGAAATTATTACTTCTTTAATTTTATTAGTGTCTTTGCTTAAACAATTATTAAAATTGTAATAAATAATAAAATTCTATATACTACATTGAGATTAACATTGGCTACTTCCAATACATGTTTTCGTTATAGGTAAGTTAAATACTTTTGTGATAATATAAAATAGCTCACACACTCACCACAAAAATTATATTAAATGGCGGAAACAAATTGTATTATAAACGCTTTTACAATACACACTGCATTTTCCACTGAACAAAACTTTGCAATTTCTAAAACAAACTGTCTTTATTAGTCGTTAGTGTAAGATAAGATATTCATGAAATTTAAACTAAGATAATTTTATTCGTACGTATATTCTCTTAACCTTCATAGATAGCAGCATAAACTATTTAAAACCAAGTAGTTATATTTTCCACTTAAGAATATTGATAGATTATTAGCTATTGATTATGTAGTGTTATCATATTTTTATGATAATACTAGTGGACCCGGACGCGGCTACGCCTGCTTGGACTATAAGAATATTTTCGCGTCGGTCATACTAATACTATGCCGCCCGAAGGCTAGGTTATTTTGAATCAGTGACATCTCCTTAATTATTTATCAAACTTCATAAGGATGAATATCAAAATGTCGCGGTAACGGTTGCGTAGCGACGCGACGGTTGTTATTAACATGGCAGAATAAATTGTATGTCAAATTAGAAAGTACTTTAAAATATATTAGTTTATATGTGTAATGTAATGTTATATAGCCTATAGCACTTCTGAAGAATGCAGCTTTTATACAAAACAAAAACAATGTAAATCAGACCAGTAGATCCAGAGATCTTAGCGTTCAAACAAACAAACAAACAAACAAACTCTTCCGCTTTATTATATTAGTATAGATAAAGAAGTGAATCATTGAAGGTCCAAGTATATTTATGGTACTACAGCTATCGCCGCTTTATTTACTGGGTTTCTGTATCTATACTAATATAATAAAGCGGAAGAGTTTGTTTGTTTGTTTGTTTGTTTGTTTGTTTGTTTGTTTGAACGCTAAGATCTCTGGATCTACTGGTCCGATTTACTTTGTTTTTGTTGAATGAGTAGTGAGTAGTTGAGTTGAGTTGAGTATGAAAGCTGCATTCTTCAGAAGTGCTATAGGCTATATAATATTACATTACACATATATACTAATAAATTAAAATACTTTCTAATTTGACATGCAATTTATTCTGCCATGTTAATAACAACCGTCGTCGCTACGCGATCGCGTCATTTTGATATTCATCCTTATGAAAAAAAATATAATAGTCACTTTTAGCATTTCATCTAGATTGAAATTATATTTCTATAGAAATTATATTCTTATATTTCGAGCAGGCGTAGCCGCGTCCGGGTCCGCTAGTATGAAATAAAATCGCAATGTCACTTAGTGACAACCTTACAACTTAAGGATTACAGGTATAAAAATATTTAGCTGTTTACGGAAGTATTTTAAACTATTATCTGTAAAGTAGAATATGAAAGTGGCACGGCCGTACCATCCTTTCCTCGGGTCAGCAGAGGTGGGAACCTGGAAAGGTTCCCTGCTGTGTCGGGATACACCGTGAAGCTAAAAAGAACAAATACATAAATGCACTACTTAAATTTGCACAGCCGCGAATTGGTTGAATAAAGAAATAATATTCATGAGTTACGTAAAAAAAGTATAACATTTAAAAAAGTTATATCATTAGTAGGTATAGGTATATTAAGCAAATCGTTAACTTTGAAAATTAAGATTAAACGATTAATTTTTAAATGAAACTCTTTAACCGGATTAATCGGGTAGACTCTAGGTGACCATGGACTACTGCAAAGTGTTTGAAACGTTAGGTTTCTAAAAATGTACAATACTTATTTTATGTAGGTTAAAGAGCTTCATTTATGTGTAATAATCGTGAAAATCTAAGACCTTATTGAGATGAATAATTGTTTTTGTTACCTTCACACTGCATCCTGCACATAGCAGGGTAGGCAGAGGAGCCTGGGAACCTAGTGTTAAGACATTCAGTTCTCCATTACATCACTTCCGTTCCCCACTATTAAATGAAATAAATGAACAACTGTAACCTATCAAAACTGGTAGGTTTTATAACTTCTTCTATGAACAACAATATTATACAAATATCATTATTAATTTTCCCTGCTAACTGTACTTGCCTTAAACAAGTAAGCCATTTGTTTGGTTAAGATAAATTGCGAAGTCAATGACCGGCAGAATAAAGTAAATTGGGGTATCATATCTAATTATCCGTAATTTATTCTTCGTCTTCTCTTATACTGCGATTTACAAAGTTCTGGGACACATCACTGAGTTATCAGCTTCCATTTAATTTCGTCACTTTAATCATACGTATTTTAAGACTAATAGCAAAATCAGATATTTGCTATTTATTTTTTAACAACATAGTAAGAAATTGTCTTTTTTTATTACCAGGAGTGGATTCTTGTATTGTACTGTTTCTAGCTCAGTTCTAGCTCAGCCCTTCAGGTGTAGAGGTGGCATCTACAGCATCAAAGGGTTCTGTAGGAGGCTGAGCTAGAAGATCTATGGCCTGGCTATGACTGTGAATTATGGAGATCTGGGACAATTATTATTTTGAAAGCTCGCTAATTAGTTAAATAATTGCTATCTGATAAAAACCAGTTTTCGATACCAATGTCGTAAGTAAGCAATAGAAACTAAAAAGTTATTGCAAAAGATATCAAAGGCCTGGGCTATGCTGCTAATATATAGATATTATAAAGAAACCATGCATGAAGAAGAAGCATGTAAAAGAGGTATGTAGAGACCCCTCTCCCCCCTTCTCTCTGAGTACCCCTCTAGGGATACAGCGTGAAGTTAAGTTTAAGTTTTAACGTAAAATTGATGCCACGGTAATGATCCTATCAAGACGAGCTAAGTAAAGTGCAAAAGGGGAATTATCTATCTTTTGTTGAAACGTTTCGTCACTTTTTTCAATTCTTTTATTTTCATCAGAATTTAAAGAAAGAGTAAGAGTTCTCTTTTGCTGATAGTTTTTCATATCGAAACCGTATGCTGTGTGAAGTTGATACAGCGTGAAGCTGATTTAATTATTTTTTATATTTTCACTTTTTTCATACAAAGCTAATAAATCATTTTTTAAATAACTTATAATTTAATGAAAAAGTCATCTGCTAAGGATTAACTACTAAGGAAAAAAGCAACCCCAATAGTTCATTTTAAAAGAGCAGTCCAGACTCGTTTTTCCACCAATTATTATAAACGAAAATTGAAATCAAATCTTCTCGTTGTAGAAATAAACGTATAATCTCACCCTCAACTGCTCAGTTTCAGCTTGGTATATACATAAATATATACAAAAGAGCTATTAATTAGAGGGGTGGGTTTGTTGAGACCACATAACAAATGTTGTTAGTCCAAGAAACTAAAACATTGAGAAATTGCTTAGAGCTTAGAACTCCAGCGGCCGACGCTAATGTTTGAATGAACTAAATATTTTTCTGACAGTCTTTCAAATTATAATGAGCCAAAATTCCAATATTTCATAAGGTTTGTATCGTTACAAAATATTTTTGCACGTATGTTGAATATACATGCGGTACTAAGAATTTGTGTAATGTTTATTTAAGATTTCTATTCTGAAGAAACCCAAATTACACGTATATTTTGCCTGAAACATATATTATTTTACTGAAAAACCATAAACGTCTATTCAAAGTAAAAGTAGAAGAATGAGTGCTATGTTTGCAACACATTGCATAACCTCTGATTAACTTAATGACATCTGTTATGTAGTTACGAAATCTGTATGAGAGCTTGAAAACTTAAAATAGAAAAATATACCGCATACCTACATACAAGCTTTTTTTAGAAAAAAAAATATTGTCCGTATTAATATAATAAATGTAACTCAACATTTTCATCGTAAAAGATATAAATGAGAAAAGTAGCCCTGGCGGGAATCAGCTGATCGGGATTGCGCAGTGCGCAAATATAGGGTGCGGGGGTGCGCGGGGCGGGGGGCGGGGGGGCGGGGCGGCACGGGGCGCGCGGCGGCGCCCGGACAGTCGCGCGCCCTGCACCGACCACGCGGTCTCTGACACCCTCGCCGACAACACACACTTGAGAGAAAACTTTCATCTTACTAACCTAGAAACACACCCGCGACCCGCCACCATGTACTAGCTGTGATATTCATATAAAAAGTGCGGGGTCACGCCATGCGGGGTCGGAGTGAGCCGCGAGCCGCCTCGCAGTCTCCCGCTCTCGCGCGCCGGGCACGCTCTGTGCCATTATGAGAGACGTTCAGAGTTCACCCGAAACGTGCACGCAAATGTTCGACATGTCAATTCAGGAGGTGAACGGCAAGGGACCTAAAAAAAGGAAAAAGTCGTTAGAAATCTGTGATAATGAGCCACGAGCTGAGTTAAACGAGAACGAGAGCGAGAATGGGGAAGTGAAGAACGGTGCTGGTCCTCGGGTCGGTCGCGAGGTGGTCGGCGATGGAGTGGAGCTGCTGCACTGGCGCGACATGCCGCAGCACCTGCAGTTCAACCCTTACGTGCTGACCGGCTATCGCCCCTTGCAGAGCTGGGGTGGCTGCGTACGCAGTCTGTTCTACTTCCACAATGAGACGATTAATATTCTCACTCATGGTACGTATGATTCCAGTTTTAATTATACGTAATTAAATCTACAGTTTCCGCGGCAGCGCGGCAATAAAGTTTCATATCGTATGTCATTTCTCTGGTTTTAGAAATTAATTTAAATATGATTATACAACATCATTAGCAAATAAAATTTACAACAACGAAGTTCTACGCAAAGTTTATAGTTTTTTAAATCTTTAAAAAAAAATACTGTAAAATTTGCGTTATGTAAGAACAAGAATCGTTAAATAATAGCAGTAGTTCTTTCATACTCTTTTTAACTGCCAAACAGAGCTCGAGATGAAAGTTTCTTTTTATATGAATCATGATATTTCTTTTTTGTATTCTATTACAAATGTATAATATGTATTAACAGTACATTGAAACCCACCCTAAGGGGTTAAATTCATTTCCTCATGCAAGTACGTTTGTAACATAAAGCCACCCTTATCAAAGGGCTAAGGCTACCCTCCGTTTTAATATTTGTAATTCCAAGAACAAGTTAAATTATTTTATCAATACATATTTTATCATACATAAATTGCATTTATAGATAACAAGAAGAAAAGATTAAAAATAAATGTTATGTAATACGAGCAAGTTACTCGGAAATAAATTCGAAATTAATATTATTTATGATCGTACAAAAGTAATTACATTAGTATTTTCCAATGACCTGTCCACGATAAACGGCTTGATGAGAAAGGCTGTTAATATTGGAAATGGTTATTCACTGCAATTACAATCGCCATCAGCATTCCGCGATCAGATTCCCGGCATTGCTACGAGCTCGTAGCTGCACGCTACGCTGCACGGTCCACGTTCCGCTAGTGGCCGTGCGAAAGATTATATATTCACGTTTATTAAATCAGTTTTTGAAGCCATAAACATATTGATAGCCATAAGCGTGTGGCTGTTAACGTGATTGGTTGTGGGTTCGCTTCCCAGTCGAGGAAATGATTGATGAATTCATATTTTTATTTCTTCGCTCTGGTGTCGAGATAAAGCGCGTCGTTGAGCTCCAGAATTCGGTGAAAAATGGGGAATGAACTGTCTTAACACTAGGTAGGTAGGTTCGCTAGTGTGGTATAGCTTATTACTTTACTTATTTTTAACGGATAAATTTAATTAATTAAACTATAAACACGGTCTTAACTGAAGGATTAACATAATTCGAGGCAGAAACACAATTTAGCCAAATCTGCTAAAAATGTATAATAAGGGTAGTATTATATAAATGACGAGTACAGTACGAGTATTTTATCCTCTCAATAAGACAAATATGGAGAATTTACAGTTAAAATAGTCATTTTGTTACTTTCCGCCTATTCTATATACCATAAGCGTTCCATGGCGGAACTCAATGATTAACTGGAATATCGAAATTAGAGCAAGTAAAACGATTGTCAAGACCTAGATTAACTGGAAAAATAGATCTCCGAATATTGCCCTAGATATTGCTATCAGTCGGCGAGCATTATAATTCAGCTTCCATGATTCATCTTCAGCAAGCTTGCCTTAAGCTATCAGTCTTCTTTTCTACGACGTTGTCCTCATTTGGGGCGGCTCAACTCATTTTTCATATAATCTCGACATTTGTTAAATGTTTTTCTCTGAAGTGATTGGGATTTCTTTTTAGACTCTATTTTTTGTGGTTGGTATTTTCGTTCGGATTATGTTAATTTTTTGAAATTGCTACCATTCTGCATAAAAAGTTCCTCTATTAAACATAAAATAATCAAATATAATTAAACGATTTATGACTGAAAAGCTTACCCATTAATTATTTGAATATTTCTTTTTCATCCATTAATATTAAGTCACGCAAATATAACAAAGCCCTTCAGTTACGATATCAGATTTTTTTCCAGCCCCTTTTTAAAGAAGTAGGTAAGAAATTTGTGGGAAATACCTACATTTATATCTACTTTTTATGTTGACGGCTTTAGACCCAACTGTATTTCGGCAGTTATTGCTTAGATTTTACGCGCCATGACCTCCCAATATTGATCCATTGGTCCTCTGTTACAAAATTTTATCTGCTTTTTGTAACTCTTGTAACTCTAGAATAAAATAACATTCCTGAAAGGTATTTCTGTATAAATGTACGTGAAAGATTTTCTAATTTAGAGGAATAAAAAAATCTACGTCTATTTAATACCAAAGGGTAAGTAAGACCAAGAGGCGAAAAAGTAAAAGTAAAAGTATTTTTTCCAAAAATGCAATAACACTTTAAAAATGTGAAAATACATTTTGTTCTGTTTATTGTACTATAAGTTGTGTAAGAGGTTGAGAATATACGAGTATGTCGTTATGAAGCTAGTACACACGTGGGCGCGGTTGAGCGGATTGTAGGCAGTAGCGTATAGCCGTAAAAACGGAAACCCTAATGGCTTAATACATTTGTCAAAAGAAATGTTCATGTTTCACGTTATATTATGTGAAATACTTCAACATAGCTATTTAGGACATACTGCTAAATAAATCGATAATAAGTTTTTGCTGATATTTTTTTCCAGGTTTTCGCTATATATGTATAGCAAGGTAGGCACAGGAAACTTAGCGTTAACACACTGTTCCCCACTTTCCGTCAAGGCATCTCGTGTTGAATGGTGGTACTCAGCACGGCGCTTAGCCTTGTTACCAAAGCGAAAAAAATAAAATAATAATTAATTAATTCCCCCGTGAGGGAATCGAACTGTTTTTTTACGTTACAAAAATATGTTAACGCTTTTATCTAGCTCAAACAATAAAATATTATAAAACCACAAACATTAAAATAGTACCTGTTATTTCGATGTTAGGTATTTAAATCCACAATCAGCATAATGAAAAGAAAAAAGAAACAAAAGAAAATAAATATATCAACGTAATTTTATTTCCAGTTCATTTCGTAACAAACCATGG
Source organism: Heliconius numata (assembly GCA_016802625.1). Lineage (NCBI taxonomy): Eukaryota > Metazoa > Arthropoda > Insecta > Lepidoptera > Nymphalidae > Heliconius > Heliconius numata. The sequence continues at coordinate 179,333 of JAEBDU010012504.1, read as the reverse complement.
ATTGGCTCGTATACGACATACGATAAAACGTTCACAATTTTCCTTTTTCCCATTTATCTAAATGACACATATCTATCTATCTTTTTTCCGAGATTACAACACGCCGAGCTTTTCTAATCCATTATTTATATCATTGCAGCAAGTTAGCTCCATTCACGTCTCTAACTCTATTTACAATGGAAACATCGAAACAATGGCGAAATTAGTTTTTGTTGTCTTAATTTGTTTAGTAATATTATTATAGTGACGAATTTCTAACTATATATATAAAAATATAGCTTCACGGTGTATCCCGCAGGGCAGGCAGAGGGAACCTAGTGTTAAGATATTCCGTTCCCCACTTTCTCGTTCAAATTTTTCGAAGCATTGCGTGTTGAGTAGCGGAATTCAACGCCGGACTTTTCTTTTTGGTGCCAGAACGAGAAACGAAATTAAGGAGGATTTTTTCCCTTATTTGCAATTTCTCCACTTCGTGGCAATTTTTTCGGGTTTTAATTACGCTGCGAATCTTTTAACTGAGCTGTCTTGAATTTGATATTGATTTCAGCTTGATACCTCCACATGATCTCGAAATAAATGGTCTTGACAGAGAGATAAGAAAGTGACCCTATAAGAATACGAACGGATAACTCCTGCCCGTTCTCCTGTTGCAGAACTAAACTAACTTTTGCGAGAATAATTGAATAAGAAGAAATTAATCTAACTCGTGACAAAATATAATAACACTAGTGGACCAAACGCGGCGCTGCTTAAACTTATTGTTATATTATAGCCAAATTGTAGAAAATAATTGTTACCTGTGACATCATCAATGTTGATTTAAAAAAATAAATATTAATAAGAAGTTTAATCTAAATCTAGTTTTTGAGCAAAAGTGAAACAAACATCCATCCTCAGAAACTTTCACATCAATTGAAACACGCGCCAACGTGTCTAGCCAAGTTAAAAAGCTGGTAAGGCGCAAAAATATAGTTTGAAATGTAATTGGCATATCGACGTTATTCTTATTGAATCTTATAAGATTATTCAGTAAAAAAATAAATAAATAATATCGAATCTATAACTTGATAATCGATTAACGATGATTATGGAGGCCAAGGTAGCGCAGCAGCATGGTAGGTAGAGGGAACCAAGTGTTAAGACACTCCGTTATCTCCGTTACCTATAAATTCTTAATTCATAATTAATACATTCCCCAAGTGGAAACACAACCCACAATTTTTTTTCTTTTTTTGATTTGTGAATAATTTACGATACAATATAATGTCAATTCAAATCAAAATGGCTGTGAAACGATAATTTTAAAAACAAATATAAAATTAGTATAAGCTCGCATAGCTCGCAAAGGTTGATTTCATCAATTATTCTACGTAATTTGGTGCCCACGTCGACGTACTTGTATAACTACTGTTATTAACGGAACGGAATTATACTCGCTTAGTTAAGACCATTATTATGATATTGCTTTATGATTATTTAGTTAACACTGTCGGAGCGCAAGTTCTAAATGTAAACAGAGGATTGAGTGATTTAACACTAAGTTTCTTTTTTGATCCTTGCAGGCGTTAATATTTTAAAGCTTGTAACTTAGTCCGTTGTGGCGTATTGGCACAACGATTGTGAGTTGGATTCCCGATTGTGAGTTTTATGTTAAAAAATAATTAAGTCGCTCTGGTAACAAAACAAGACGCGGCGTTGAGTTCAACCACTCAGCACTCAATGTGTATAAAATTTGGCGGAATGTGTGAACGGGACCAAAGTGTCTATCATATAATTCTTTTTATTGAATAAATTGGAGGGCTTCGTGGGGCAGCGGCACAAGGGTGTGACTGTAATGCGACGGTTGTGGGTTCGATCCCACCTTTTCAATTCAAAATTATACCTATGATTTTTCCCTTAAAGTTACTTTCAGTATTACTTTAATCTACTACCATTACACTCAGTTACATATAAAACATATATTCCAAATGGACCAATCGGCCTCTTTATATGTGTACTCTGTATTCATTCCATTGAATTCAATTTCAAATAAAGCAAAAAACAACTTTTTTCATATTGAAGTATTACCATGGAAAAAAGGGGCTCAGAAAAGTTTGTCTAATACATACATACGTGTTTGTACGACGAGCGACGTTCAAATAAACAAGTTTTTATGTCGAACAAAAATTTCATTTTGGAGATGAAATTTAAAACCTTATAACAATAGAATTTATATGTATGTTTATATTTTAACCAAATATATTTACGCATACTATGTTTGTGACGGAATGAATATAGTCTAAATAAGTATATCTATATATATTTGTCATTACAATATAGATAATATCTACTTGACTTAGAGCCCGTCGTGGCGTAGGGACACAAGGCTACTACTGTAACGCGGTGGTTGTGAGTTTGATACAAACTTGAGGGAATGAATATTTATTAATATTTACATTTCTTCACTCTGGCACTAAGGTTCTGAGTTCCGCCACTCAACACGCAATGCCTCAAAAAAATCAGCGAAAAGTGGGAAACAGAGTGTATTAACATTTCTCGTTAAGTATCGGCTTAACACTAGATTCTCTCTGTCTACCCTGCTGCTTGCGGGATACAGCGTAAAGAGGATTTTTTAAATATGGATCTAGGTATTTTATAAGTAGAAAATATATATGATAGAAGTCGAAGAAGGAATGTAAGGCAACAACGCTACAATCACACCCCGGCTTGGTGTCTGCTATTTCGTGATAATGGTGAAGACGACGGCGATCAAAATAGAAAACGAGAGTGTTTTTCAATTATTTCAGAAATAGCGTGTCAGCGTTTCAATAAGGGATGTTTTATAGGGGATGACAAAGGGAGGCTCGGATTTGGCAAACAATACAATACATTCTACGATACGCTCTATAAGTGGATTTATTGCAAAAATAACATATTTCTTCCATTTCTTTGTTGTTTCCCCTTAGTTTCTTTTGAAATAAAGAATATCTGTTATTATGTGGTAATGAATATTCGTAATTTGGAACCCACTTCAATAAGTAGAAGTATATCAATTCGACTCCATATTTTCTTTTGTTTTGGAATTCAATTTTCAATTCTAAAGACTAGATAAGCAGCGACACAAAATGTACGGATTTTAAATAGTAAGTGTATAAATATACAGGACTACTATTTTCATACATAAATTTATTTAAAAAAAAATGCCAGAAAACGCCAAACACGTTACATGTACAGCTTTGCTTAGTATCGTTAAAAGGTACATACTAGTGTGATAAATAAATATAGTTCGAAATATTTATTACAAAATATGTATTTATTTTTTAAAATTTATTTGGAAAAACATGTTCATATGTTAAAAAAGTAATATAAAACATACATTTTCTCATCTACGTTTTAAGACGGAGCTCGAAAATATTTTCGCTAAATATCCATCAAAAATGGTATATTAGGTGCCTTTTGAGACGTCTTACGGTTGTAATTTCACGTTGAAATTGTATACATGTTCTTCCTTCTTCAAACTTTATATTCTGAAAATATGTTGCTATTTATAATTGAAATAATCTGTCTAGTTTTTTATGAACTACGGCCTACATGATATGTTATTCTTATTTTTATTAAATGGGAACCTAGTGTAAAGTCACTCCGTTCCCTATTTTCAGCTGGAAGAAGCACTGCGCGTCGAGTGGCCGAACTCAGCTTTGTCGCCTTGAGAGCCAAAGCGAGGAAATGAAAATATTAATAAAATTTATTCTCCGATGTGGGAACCGAACTCACCACCGTCGTGTTTGCAACCACACGCTTGTGCCAAAGCACCACGACGGCCCACAAGATGCCTAATTACTTTAATTTTATAATTTGAACTCTATAAAGAAATAAACTTTGGACGAAAGTTTACGTATATTAACATTTTAAATATATATATGGAAATGCAAATACTCAATTTAATTTATTATGTTTACCTTTTAATTACAGTACGGCTTTTTACTCACAATATAACAATTTTATTTACAAATACCGCCGCTGTTGATTAAATGAACATTAATAAAATTCCATTTAATAAAATTTGATTAAATTAAATCTGCACAGTCTCCTACGATGTAGTATGTGAAAAAATTTAGTAACGCATCATTTCGCCCCTCATTTTTTTAAAATTAAAAGTCTATTAGTAACTGCAAAATTCTCTCAGACTACAAAAATATAAATCTTAAAAAAATAATTTCCCTAAGTAGGATTTGAATTAGCAACCTTACCAGCGATATTTTACTGCAAGTACCATAAAAAAATGATATTAGATTCATTTACGATTACCTCTATATTTGTGGGTTCCAGCTCCTACATGCGGGAGTTGACTCGAGGATTTTACATATCCAAATTGGATAATTCAATGTTGGATCACGTCACCCAATTACATTGTCCACGGAAAGCGGGATAAAGGAACGGTGTGATTCGTTTCGTAAATTAGCCTTGTATAAGGAAAGGTTTTTCTTTTTATTTATTTATTGCTTTGCGCTTCCCGCATATCATAGTAGATAGAGGGAATCTAGTGTTAAAAAACTCCATTCCCTACTTTCTGTATTTTTTTCGTAAATATGTTTTTGAGGACTCTCCCCACCACTCCAAGTCCAGAAAGAATATCCAATTAGAATCAAAATCCAGAATTTAAAGAAAGAATCCACAAATTTTATCAAATCCAGCTAAACTATTCAAAATCATTGTTATAAAGACAACTTTAACAATTCCAATTTATATTAATGCGAGAGGAACGACACTATAGGGAGGGACAGTACAACAGGTGAGGTGAGCTCCTCGCACCTGGCACCTCGCCAGCCGTTGTGTAACGTTTCAGGTTAAGGCTGTATTTGTGTCGCGTTCCACTGAAATATATTTTAGTTCTTTAAATAACATTCAAACTTGGATAGAAAGTCAATATGGGTGTTCAAAGGTTTGGTGCCAAATTATTAATGCCAGATAATAATAAATGCCAGATTGTGGATTCGTTTGATCGTAGGGAATGAAATATTTAATATTTTTATTTCCTCACTCTGGTAAAGCGCTGCGGTGAGTTCCGCCATTTAACATTAAATGCCTCCAATAGGCGAAGAATAAATGTATTTATTGGGAATAGAGTGACTTAGCACTAAGTTCTCAGGTTCTACCATGCTATGTTCGTGAGCGTGAAGCTTAAAAAAGTTTCTTTTTAGATAATAAATCGAAACTAAATTGATTATCTCTCAACTCAACGCCGCGCTTTGCCATGACACCAGAGCGGAAAAATGAAAATAAACATTTAAATAAATATTTCTTTTGCTCGAGTGGGGATCGAACCCACAACCAGTCGATTTTGCAGCACCACTAGCACCACTGGCCTCATGTCTTTTATTTTGGAGATCAAAATAATTTTAATATAATATGATTCCCCTGAGTGGTAATCAAATCTACAACCATCGTACCCTATAAAATATAATAGTGTTTATTGTGTCTCGAAACAATTGATTTCTGAATAAATAAAAATTGTACACACGTAGCAATCTAAATCAAATAAGCTGCAACGCGGATCAAATGTATCTTTCATCTAATATTGATTCAGTTTTTCCAGTTTGCTATCATTTTACAATATCGGCGATAGATGCAACGTTGTAACTAATTACTGTAAAAGAATAACAGAGTTTATATAAATTTCCTTTTGTTTTTTTTTATAATATTCTAAATATATTCAGCAGGTTTTAATTATGAATTATATTTAAAATAATAATTTTATCCTATCTATTACTGCGTGTATTACCTATTAGGCAGAGGGAACCTATTTTTAAGACATTCCGTTCTCCACTTTCCACCGAATTCCGAGGGCATTGCGCATTGAGTGGCAGCATTCAACGCCGTCGTATTATATTTGATATTAATTCATTATTCAGCTAATTTCATTTGATATTAATTTCAACAAAATCGGTCGCTCAGCCAAAAATTCTAAGTTAACAAATATAAAAAATACAGTCGAATTGAGAACCTCCTCCTCCCACACAAATCATTTAAAAATAATCACCCATGGCGGCTGAGCATATTTCGATATAATAGAAAAATATATGTTCTACATAAGATAATAAAAATAACATGCGTAAAAATTAAAATAAAATATAGTAAGCAATATTTACCAACTTCCATATTTTCCATAAATCGACATGCTGGGGTATTTATCCGTAGTGTTGCATTTAACTTCGTAACTCGCTGACGCAAATCAAATCATGTGCCGGATGCCCATTTAATATTGCTTATATCGGATACTAGGGTTGGGCTGTTATTTATTTTCGTACCGATTTTCATAAATATTGAAGTCTTATCTTTTCTTTGCTTCACTCTGTATCCAGCATACAGCACGTACGGTACGTAGAGGGAGCCTAGTGTTAAGGCACTCCGCTATCCACTTTCCGCCGAATTCTGGAGGCATTGTGTGTTGATTGGTAGAACTCAACGCTGACCTTTCCCTTTACACAAGAGCGAAGAAATGAATATATTAAACATTTCATTTCCTCGAGCGGGAACCGAAGGAAATGTGGTGTTAAGACACTTCGTTCCCCATTTATGCTCAAAGTAGAAGTACGTTGTTTGGATCACGCAACATTTTATCTTGTTCAAATATCGTTTTGAAATGATTCTCATGAAAGTAAAATAAATGTATCTTTTGGATGACCAGTTGTTTCTATTCCCTTATGCGAAATATTTCTAGTGAAATGTGTAACTTTCCGGTAATATCGATATTATAGCCGTTCGCCCATTGAACAAAGCCAACGACACTGATGTTACATATATTTGTAATTGTATTAAATTCTTATTTCTTTGTGTTTTTTTAAATTGTTTTATCACATTACATAAGTATTTTAAATATATTTCTTATTAATTCTTAACTAAAACGTTCAATTGGACACATTTCCATTGCCCTACAATGGCTCTCCACTTTTGAAATTTACACAAATATAATTTAAATAAAAAAATATAACATATGCAAAATATAAATACTTACTCAAAATGAGTCATAATTAAACACAACAGATTTATAAAAAGTATAATCTAAAATCTTCTAAATTTATTAATATTTTCCATTTTGTAAGTAAAGTTCACTAACACTACTCTACTTACGTGCCGGATGTACGCTTAATATCGGTATCAAATACTCGCCTCGATACGGAAATTGAATTCTTCTACAGTTTTATAACGCTCCATCAAGATAATCAGCGTCGGTAATAAATGTTCCTATAGACATTCCTTTATTATTTATATTTATTGTTATTATATACTTACTTTTATTAAAGTAAATAAGTATAGAAAATTAATTGAAAAATATCTTTTGTCTTGAGACCAGTCGTTTCAATTTACGACGTATAAATTAATATTTTCAATTATTCGCTCTGGAGTTGAGGCAAAGCGCGGCGTTGAGTTCCGCCACTCAACACGCATTGCCTCCAAAACTCGGTGGAAAGTAGAGAGTGGTAAGTGGAGTATCCCTTTTGTGTACATGCGAAATATAATGTGACAAAACGTGACATCCCAAAAAAAAATTAAACAAATATACTTTTTACAAAAGTTAATACCTGTTGTATTGGTATTTATATTTGAAAACGTAATATAGACCTATAAATCCCACCCTGTGACTCCTTCCGCTTTTATTGAGGTAAATATTCGTTCCAGAACCCATAGCCATTTTTATTGTCAAACCGTTTTATACCTGTTCATTTATTTTTCCTTTGCAAGTTCTCAATTTTCGGCCCAAATAGAAATATTATGTTGAATAGTAATTAACCAGGGAAGACCTAGTGTTAAGACACTCCGTTCCACCTTTTCTGCCGAAACTTCGCAACATTGTGCTGTCTTGTTACCAAATCAATGAAACGAGAAAATTAAATGTTTAATTTCTGCGAATCGGATTCGAACCAACAACTGTTGCCTTTATAATCACAGGCTGTACCGTTGCGCCACGACGACCTCGAAGATTTAATTGATCCTTTATATTATGGATATATAATATAAAAAATATATTTTTGAAGACTATCAGAAGTTAAACCTGAAACCATCGTTAAAACAACCAGCTATTACTCACCTACCCTCCAATACGCAATATATTTCACTGAAAAAGTATTGGCCCTCGCCATATTGTACTTCTGTTTAAACGTTTTAAGCTGTCATTTATTTGTACGGAGCAAAACGAACCCAAAATGGCAGCTCTAGCTCGGCAAAATACAAATTGCTATCGTAATAACAGTAGGGAAAATGATAAGGGAATAAATTGACTTTATCCAAAGTAATTATACAAATTAGGGTTCTTCTTTTAGTAATTATCTACTATATGATGATATTATATAAGTTTATACAAAAGAAAGAATATTTTCATTATCTCGCCCTGTTAACGACACAAAGCGCATCGTTAAGTAAGTCGAGTTAAGCCACTTAATATCTCGAAAAAACTGAAAGCGTGAAAAATAGTGAAAAATAGTCGCACCTACATTGCATTTACCTACCCTACTATACACGGGGTAGCATCGTAACGCTAAAAAAAGAAATAATAAACAACTAACAGTGTAAAATAACATCTGATTATACACAAAAAGTATGTCACAAGTACATATAAAGTTTTTACTAACATATTTCTATAGATATTACAATTCTGATCGAGAAAAGACCCTCAACAAAGTTGAATTGCTGTATCGATAATTCCACACAGCGGGACCGATTGAACGGGACCGCAGTCAAATCACGTCTTTATTGTACGGTGAACTGGTGAATGGGTGAATAAGTTCACGTGAAAGGATTAAAGCTTATTGAAAAGTTAATTTGAGGCTTAGTCTAGAATTGACTTAAAATACTTAGCTGTTAAATACTTACTAGGTGGGAAACGAACTTAATTACTCTTTAGGGTTAATACCTGAAACGAAAAAACGAAACTCTTATAGGATTACTTTATTTTCTCTGTCTGTAAAGACCATTTTTCTCAAGATACAATAGACCATTTTTAACAATTACAAATTTAAAATTATAGTTAACTTTATACTTAGCTAGCGACCCGCTTGCGGCTTCGCCCGCAAACTTCTTAATTATTTACTTAATACTCTGTTTTAATATATAAAGTATGTTTGCAAAACATTTAAGATTTCTAATGTAAAAATTAGATTAAAAAAAACAAAACGACGACTCCGAGGTGCACTAGACCGGTTAATACTATTGAAATTAACAATAATCTCTCTGTGTTATTCAAACCTCATTAATATTATATGATATTAAAATCGATTTCCGTCTGCAAGTGCATAAACTATAAAAAGAGTGATGAAAGTATTATTATTAGGTATATTATTTTAATATTTAAAAAATATATAAGTTGACGTTTATACTATAAATTTAAAAGAGCCGTAAGATATATTTATAAACTAAGAGCGCGAGATTCTCTGCGAGATGTTTTCAAAGATGCAGGTATTCTTACAGTTGCTTCCCAATTTATATACTATAATATTCTCTTTGTCCGACAAAATATACATTGTCATAGTAAACATAGTGACAATCATACGATAGGAACGAGAAATAAAGATAAGATTGTTACTCCAAGTTTTCGCCTCCAAAAAGTTAATAAATCTTTTATGGGTCTGAGCATACGTGTATATAATAAAATTCCGCAGTGTATTCTTAGTTTGCCACTTCCAAAATTTAAAATATCAGTAAAAAAAATTCTAACAAATAAAGCTTATTATACTGTTCAAGAATATTTAGAAGATAAACATGTATGGAATTAATGTCTATTGAATGAGATATAGGATAGCTGCCAGCAAATGTAATAGATTGTACCATTGATTTTGAAAAGAGCAACTGTTGAGTTTCTTGCCGGCTCTTCTCAGCAGAACTGCCTTCCGAACCGGTGGTAGCTTTTTGTTCATATGTTCATTCGACGATTCAAAAGTGCTTATTATAAGTTTATTTGAATAAAGAATATTTTGAATTTGAATTTGAATTAAGCTTATCATTATCAGGGTGGAGAAATTTATATCTCGATTGTTTCTGATTTAAAAAGAATATGCGCAAGATGTGTCAATATTAAAAATATTGAATTTAACATTAAGTTTTGTTAATAATAATGCTATCTAATAGAAAACAATTATTTTAACAACATTTTTCTGTATAATTTCTGTCCTTGATTAAGTATAATTATGAAACACATGCGTACGAATGAGCAATTCGAAACTAATGGTAGACACAATCAAGATCAAAACGATCGAACTCTATTATTATATATAATAAAAGAAATAGTTTTTTTTCAATTATACTTAGAAATCGATTCGTGTCAATGTCACCCCACATTTACATTTCAAATAATCCTTGAAATCTCAATATAATTTTGATTCTGGCACGCTCGTAACGCCATAATAAAAGAACAGAACCGAAAAGAATTTGGATTGATACATTTGTAATATTACGCACCATATACTCATACATAATCCAAATTGACATTTTAGTTTAATCTAACATCGTCTATCTCGAAAGCTAAGTAAAAAGTGAAGAACGGAGTGTCTTAAGCCTGAGCTTCCTCTGCCTATGCCTTCTATGCGAGAAAAAACGTGAAGCGTGCTGTCTAAACAAGAATGGACATAATTTCCCCATTCGATTATTAACTAAGAATATTAAACGCTTAATATCTTGTGACCATTGACTGGCACCACATCCCAATATACAGGGAACGTATCCTCCATGATATGGTGACCAGATACAAGATATTAAACCTCCTCCCCTTTTCCCTCTTCAAACTGGACACCAGCAGTAAGTAGTTACTGCTGGTGTCCAGTTTGAAGAGGAGTCTGTAGAGTGGAATGTAAACCAACAAATCGTTTTAAGTATAGTGCAATATCGGCAACAGTAAACTTTCTATTTGTAACTAGAGCATGGAGAACAAAAGATATATTCACAAAGGAATGCCTCTATTTTTTTTTTTTAGCTAAGGTCGTGAATGCGGAACTATTAATCACTTGGACTATCGCTTCAGCTAAGAAATAGATTTTTTCTATAATATTACGCCCAAATAAATGATATGGAATTAAAGCTGAAATATAAACAATCCTATGTTACTATTATTACATTATTTACTATAATAACTATATTTTTTTATATGTCTAAATTTTAACGGAATAAATGAAAGATATAACACCATAAAGATAATACGTTTTAAAGAATTGAAGTGACTAAAAAAGATAGAATACATATAAGAAAGATATGCCGATGCATTGTAATAGGATTTTTTTACAAGAGGTGACCTAACAGAATATAGAGTAATTCACTTACTCTACGAAGTGCGGGCTTTTTTGTATCGCGTAGCTTATTTATAGGCGTGCGTTCGATTTCCAGAATGCAATATTTTTATTTTTTCGCTCTGGTGTCGAAGCAAGGCATAGCGTTAGGTTCTGCCACTCAACACGCAATGCCTCCAGAATACGGCGGAAAGTGGAGAGCGAAGTGTTTTAACACTAAACTGTCTAAAAAAAACATACAGATGAATTACGCACATTTGCTTTAACAATAAACAAGAAAGCGAGTCTACGAATAAATGTGTTGTCAAAATGAAATACTTATTCCACAAAATCTCTAGAAAATTGACTGTGATCTTCCTCATACATCATGTTATATCCGTATGAAATATACAAAATATATGAAAGAGGAACTACGCACTGGCTACGTTCTGTGTCCCCTTCCTTTGTTCGGAGCTTACGCTTAGCGGAGCAACTTTATCAGTTTGTCGACATCGCTTTCTCTTTGCCTCGAATGTTTCTTAATGCGAGAAGCTTGTTCTTGAGATAACACGTATTACAAATTAGCTTTGAGTTTGAGCTCTGTTTACGGAATCCCTGAAATACTCGTATATTATACAGAATAGTTAAAGTAGTCCTAAATCATTTTTATAGATAAATACTGTGTGGCCAGCTTGTGAGTGGAAATGCGAAAAGAAAAACGCAAAGCGCAAGGTTGAGTTCCGCCACTTAACTCACTATGAAAACGGAGAATAGAGTGTCTTAACAATAGGTTCCATCTGCTTACCCAGTTTTGCGCGGGATAACCCGTGAAGCTAAAATAATGAATGCTGCTTAGTGAAAGGTTATGTTAAATGCACCAGTAGGCAACAAATTTAAAATTTTCTTGTAAAATAACACTAGGAAATTAAATAAAATAAACTTATCTTCAATAATGAATTTGTAATATAATATACTAGCGGCCCGCTCGCGGTTACACCCGCGTGAACTATGTTATTATTAGTTTCTGTCTCCATGGCTACGTCCTAGTGACGTCTATGCAAAATTTGAGACTCCTAGCATTTGTAGTAATGAAGTTTCATATAAACTTTAAAAATACCCCAAAAATAACCCCTTAGAAGTCGAATATTGCAAATTCCCGTCTTAGCGAGCACCTACGTCCTATAAGTAACTCCTATACAAAATTTGAGATTCCTAGCACTTGTAGTTTCTGAGATTTCGTGATGAGTGAGTGACCTTTCGATTTTATATATATAGATTAAACTTGTATCATTATTTTCTACATTATATGTAGAAGTTAAAATAAAACATATAATGTAAGATTCGTTTTAAATGGAAAATGCATTTGGATATAATGCTATCCACGTAGTACATTCGTAGCATAGAAAAAATATTACGTTTTTACATACTTTGTTCTTATACTATAATAATAGAGCACCAGATACATATGTATTCAGGAATTTTTTATTCATATTTTTATTTTTTTTTGAGGTACAAAAAGTATTTTTTTTTTTAAATAATCTGTAAAAGTAATAATTATGAATTTTATTTCATTATCTAAATTCCAGTACTGACCTTTCATTAAGTCCACTTAAGAGTAAGAGAATCATTATAAATAAAATATTATTTTAATTAGCCGCATTTCAAGTAGCTTACAAAGCACTTATGATATTAAAAATGAATGGAGAATTAATGAGACGATTAATATTAATTAACCCCTTACGATGTTTACTTCAAAGATTAGACCTGTAAAACTTTAATTCGTACTAAATTAAAAATCAGCTTCATGCTGCATCCCTCAAGTATCAGAGTAGACAAAAGGAGTCCAGTGTTATAGGGATGAGTTCGATATAACAAAACGTAACTTGTAACCGATACGATGCAGAAACTATACCGTATCGATATCTGTTTCTAAAAAACCGTTATCATAGAAACTTATCAAAACTATCAGATGCGTATTAAAACTTAAAATCACACACAGCAGCTATCGCAACGAAAACGTAAAAACGAAAACTTCGCATAACACGAACTAAGTAACTACCTCTCTTTCTAACTATGTTTCTCACGAGTGTAAAAGAAATGAAGCGAATATCCGATAACTTGCATCTATAAGATATTATTACTTTACGTTACAAAAAATAACTTCTATACAATGGGCATAAGGTTGAAATTTGGTTAAAATATTCATATTATTTTGACACTTGAGTGGATTCGACTTTTAAATTCTAAACGTTTGTTTTTAAGTGACAAATGCTTATTTGAAATTTATTTTAAAAATTTTTAATATTTTAGAAATAGTTTAGTATTGTATTTAGTCCTTTGCGATACGTATTGCGGACGAGGTTTCCTTAAAAATTGTGCATTTCAGTGTGTGTATATACTTTTTTTTAACAACAATTTCTATATAGTTTAAAGTTAATTAGTGTTAGTGTATAGCTTAAATATATTAGTGTATATAGACATAATTTTTTTCTTAAAAATGTCGCGTAAAGTGCGTGAGATATGGATCCATTTTGATAAAAAAGACAATGCTGATAACCTGGCTGTATGTAAATCAACATATATTCATAATACTTTTAAAAAACGCAACCAGCGTTTAATGTCAATTTGCCTTCATTTTATATCGTTAAAAATGATTTAACGTTTGTAAACTGTATTATCAATATCGATATCTGAAAACCGTTTTTGATATCGTTATGAAAACCATATATCGGTTTCATAACCGTTATCGAAAAAAAACGATAACGCCCATGCCTACAGTGTTAGGATGGTCCACCCCCCACTTTTCGCTGAATTCTGGAGGCATTGCGTGTTGAGTGGCAAAACTCAACGCCGCACTTTGTCTCGACATAAAACCGAAAAAATAAAAACATTAAATATTTCATATCCTCGAGCGGGGATCGAACCCACAACCTATCACATTTACAGTCACACACTCACCCCAATGCACCACGTCTGGCTCCACATTAAAAATGAATAGAGAATTAATGAGACTATTTATATTACAATTTTTACTTAAAAAAAAGATTAAGTCTGTAAAAGCTTAATTCATACGAAACTAAAATCGTTCGTTATAATTCCCCCGGCCTAGTATCAAGCTCACATAAACACTTAACACATTTACAGCTTGCAATTTACGTTTCTAGCAATTAAGAACCGTGCTTTCTATTCGAGATTCATATTTAGTTTTTGCCTCAAAAATGCTTTTAAACTTTAAGTAGAATAATTTAGATTTTTTGTTCACATGGCCTGAATACTCTGTAAGTTTATCAAATGGAATTAAAGGAATATTCTGAATAGAAATATGGAGTGCTATCTATTCTACTCATATATATAATACAAAGAAAATGGTAGCTATGTATACAGCATCAAATGTGCATTATATAATGACTAAAGAATAATTAAATAACTCTAATTTATATAACTAGAGCTAATATAGATTTTTTAGAAAGGTTGGTCCGCAATATTATTATTTTTTAGGATTTCGTACCTTTTAGAGAATAAAAGAACCCTTATACGATAGCTTTGTTCTCCGTCCGTCTGTCTGTTAAGAGCCTTTATCTCAGAAACGCTTGAAGATACTTGATACGAATTGAAAATCAAACCATATATTCAGATCTACGGTCCTTTTATTTCTAAAAAAGTGGTATTTCTACATTTACTTAAAAAAATATATGGCCGTTTTTATCGCAAAAAACTTTAACGCAGCGGGATTTAAATACGCGCTATTTGGTAACAGTCCAAGCTCTTGGACCACTAAGCCATACTTTCTCATCAAGCTACGTCGAAATTCTTATACACTTGTTACAACAAAGATACAAAATACTTAGAATTACCATTTAGCAAGAGAAAATATTATTTATTAAGTATTTTTAACCTTTTTAAAGTATTATACGTGTTATTAATAGAAATCATTAAACCAATTCAATATGCTGTTCTACCACACTGACGGCCCTCAGTGGTTGGTTCTCTGACGTGCTGCACTACGCGCACTCCCACTACACTTGAACTTTAAATTATTGACCTTTTCAAACCTAATTATTTTCCATTCCCTTTGTTTTCAAATCTCTTTTGAGTCATCAATTGTGGAAGCAGCTTAACCTAACTTTCGCTAATTGACTTTTCTGAGTCGGTTTTTACCTAATTAACGCTTGTATTTTCAGATTCGCGATTTTATTTTTCGAATGAGTAAATAATGTTTTACTTTTTAAAATTTATTTTAATTATTTATTGTTTAAATATGCTCCATTGAGTGGTGTTGTATTAATATGACATTCAAACCGTCTTAATATTAATTATATTATATCTTTCAAAGTGTAGTCAAGGCAGCTTTAGTTAACTAGACGAGAGACAATTCAGTCCAGTTGAATGAATTCCTTTTACAATAATAAAAATGACATACAATAAAAAATATTTGAATAAAAACATGCATATTTTATTGAGAGTACAGTGAGACATTGCGGCGTTGAATTCCGCCACTCGCTCTCCATGTCTCATATTCGCACTAGGTTTAACGCTAAATTCTTTCGCCTGCTTACATAGCAAGAGCTATGTAAAAATAAATTATAATCTAGGCATACACATCTAATATTCGTATATTGGTCTAAGATATTTGTTTTATTTATAAAATTAACCAATTTCTAGATATTTTCTATTATTTACAGTATAATTTTATTATTTACTTTTAGAAATTTCATTAAATACGTTTCATACTCCAGGATTCCAGTTAAACTAAAGATTCTATATAAAGTTATTGGATTGTGGTACATAGTAACATGATTTCTGAACGTATTCCAATGTTTATTCAGTTTATTCGCCAAGCTTCGACTAGATGGTAAATGAATTTAGTTTAGTAAGAACAAACTTAAATTAATATTCATATTCATATTTGAAAAATTAAACGTAATAATGAGAATCTTAAATTTAAAAGTACGAATTTGTGGTTTTAAACGACGAATTTTATGTGTAATCTCTCTCTGTCTACCTAAAAATATGATTTTTCGATAACCGATAAATATATTACATCCATACCTATATTATAAATTCGAAAGTAACTCTGTCTGTCTGTCTGTCTGACTGTCTGTCTGTCTTTTACGCAATCAGGGCCAAACCGCTAATTTAATTGTGATAAAATACTCATACAGAGATACTTGAGGGTCTCGGGATGAACATAGGATACTTTTTTTCTCATATTTGTAATATTTTCGATATATACCAATATATTAAAATACTTATTAATTTGACATGCAATTTATTCCGCCATGTTAATAACAACTGTCGTTGCTAGGCAACGATTTGCAAAGTTTGTTGTTAGAAAACGTCACCCAAAATGAGCTTGCTTAACGCATCTCTGTATTGGAAACTGAAAATAATTTTATAAGTATATTTAATAAATATTCGTATAGTACAAGCGGGCGAAGCCGCGTACCACTAGTACATGTATAAAACAGTTATATATATATATATATATGTTATATGCATATATATATAGATAAAATTTAAAATATTCGTGTGGTGAGTACGTGACTGAATATAAAGCGAGTGTACCAACTTTTACACACAAATATTGTATGAACGAAATTGTGGTGTGATATAATGCAAGAGTTCCTTAATATTCTTACTAGACTTTAATATTAAAAATGTTCATGCATCTTCTTTATTCGTGATATATAAAGGGGGAAGCTACTTTATAAACCGCAGTTCTATATTAGGTACTACCGCATTTCTATAATGCTGTTGTGAGATATAGTAGGTTGAGTGGCATCTTCCTTACTATGTCTTTTTAGGTATTTTCAATATATGTATGTGTTTAAATTAATATTTTAATACATATTTTCTCAAATTGAGAATTTGATCTCTTGTAACACAACAGTAAATAACATAATAAAGTCACTGCGCCTTTAGTGTGCTACGAATGAAACGTGCGACTATAAACGCGACAGGTTGTGAGTTCGATTTCCATTCGAGGTATAAGCTAATAATTTCCATAATTAATCTAACTGTCTCAACACTAGGTTTCCAAGATCGCTCTGCCTACCCTGCTATTTACGGGATACAGCGTGAAACAATATCATAATATTAAAGTAATAGAAAAAAAAAATGTTTTTTCTTTTCTTCTTTTAAAATACTCTATACAAAAAATATCGATTAACATTCTAAAAATAGTTATTTTGCAAGAGGTAATTTACTATAAGGGCTCAAACACCAAGGGTGGGTCGGGCACGTCACGTCCACGCCAGGGATGCTCCTAGGGGATGACCGCCAATGACTAAGTAAGTTTGAAAGTGTAATAAATTATTCCGCTTCATTACGCTACTTGCATACTAATAAATTACTTCCTTAAAATTAAGTCGTCCACGAAATCGGGAAGTCGTTACGAATTTTGTTAAGTCACTTAGAAAAAATATATTTAAAGTGAGGTTGATGTTTTTGTAAATTTTCTAATGTACATAATGAAATTAGTGAGAATTAAATTGTACAATTCTCGTATTTCGTAATTATTCTCGTTCAATACTTAAAAAAATAAATACTACACGAGTAGAGCGCCATTAGACTAGATTTTATATTGGAAAAACATATTCAATATAATTTTATTTAAATGTGTCCATATGTGCATTTGAGAAAAAAGATATGAGTGCAGCAGTAGCTCATTTTTTTTATGTGATGATTCAAAAAAGGGGTCCAAAAAGTCGATGGAAGAATTAAAAACAACATAGCTCGCCTACTTGAATAACATAGCACAGAAAAAATAAACTTATTCGTCGTTTCTGAGCGAGTCTTTTCAGGTGTAAATTTTTATATCTAATAAAAAAAATCACTTTCACAAACAAACAAATGCAAAATACATATTTTTATTACAACAGTAAACAGTTTATGCAAATTGGAAACAACAAAAAAAGATTTAAAAACATTTTATTCCAAATATAGATTATAATAAAATCGTCGTTATATTTATAAATGTTTAACAATTTACGCGCGTGCCACTGACAGTGCAAAAACAAATGACGTTAGTGCTGGACTTGAATGCAGCGTTCGGGCAAGAGATGAAAAACGTGATTGATGATGCCAGAACAGCTTTATGTCATAAAAATAACTTATAATCTTATTTTTATTGTGATTTTAGTTTTATCACAAATAAGTATGTCAAAATTGGGGTTGTATAGATTTGGCCTATTGAATAATTATTAGAATACTCGTACTATAAAGTATTTATATTTCTAAGATGCTGAAATATGTTGAAATATGTTTTGTTAATTTAACTTAAATCGAGTGTGGGCTAAATTCAAAATAAATGGTAGTTCACTATGTAAAAATTAGTTAAAATTTGTGGAAATTTACCAAAAGTTTCTGAATTAGTATCTCTAATCGTAAATAACAAACACAAATATTTGTATCAAACTGGAATCAAATTAGCTAGTGGCTAGATGTAGTAACAACTGGGCCTAAAGATATCTACATTATAATGGCTTCCTATAATAAAACCCAAACAACTATGCTGTAGACCAGGTCAGGGTATGATATAACAACAGAACTCCCTAAAGGGTAATACTAAATCAACCATGTTATGAAGCGCAATATTGCGGAATGGTACTCTTGTGTCCATATAACTTGCGTGTGTGGCATACTATACTCGTATACTTATTTGTATATCATATTATTATATGAGTTATATATGATTTTTATCCATACCTGTATTTCGTGTCACGCACACATACGTATGCGACGTTGCCGCTTTGACAGGTAAGTGTGTGCGTGCCTATGTTATACTTTACAAATGGCGTTTTATTTTAAAACGATAACTTTATTATTTATTTTGTTTGAAAAAAAAACTTTTTCATTTTTGAGAATTATTTTTTTTCCGAATTATATTAGGCTTTTATAGAGTAGTTAAAACTGTGGTTTCATTTAAAGTGGCGCTGACAATTCCACCCTGTATATACATATAATAAAACATAATTTTAATCAAAACAGTTAAAAGTTTCTCTTCTTCTTCAGTGTCAACTTATGGTTGTGGGCTCGAAGCCTACTGGGGAATGTATGATATTAGATACTTTGAATTAATTAAATGTTTTTGTTTTCCCGATCTATTTAGACACGTCGCCAAAATAAAACGTGTATGTATTTGCTAAAATTGAAAAGAAATAACTTTTCACTAGATAACTTTTGTCTACATACTTAGGAATAATATTTTTTTTATTGAATATAAAAGCGGTAGGTTGTGAATTAGATTCCTATTCTAGGAAATAAAATATTTTAATTACCAAGCTCTATCGATGACTTCAACACGCAATGCCTTCAGAATTCAGAAATGTCTTAATTGTAACGGAGTGTCTTAACACTAGTTTCTCAGACTCTCCCTAACCTACTACATGCATTATACACTGTGAAACTAAAAAAAGGATAAACAATTTACTTATATACATACAATAATACTTACGTTATACAGAATCATTAAAACACAAACAATCTTTGTCTAAAACTTGTATAATTAGCAGTTAACCACGCAACGATACGCAACACTCAATGTAAGAAGTTGGAACGCAAACGGTCCGCCTACTTGCGGCTTGATTAATGGTTCTACCCTCCATTATTACAGTCGTCGCTTGAACGGGCTTTCCATTTTCTCTATGATATTTTTTTTTTGATAAAACTATTTTTTTCGTGCAATAATAATGATATCCACACGCTATTTATTGATTCTAAGACTATTTATTTCTGTGTTAGTTTCTATGGATTAAACTACTATAACTATAACTAAATATTACTAAGATGACTAAATATTAGAAATAAAAACATCGAAGAGGTACATGTTGGTTTATTTATGTTAAATTGATTTTAAGGTTTCATTAAAATTTAAAACGTAGATTGGTTCGCGGATGACGTTTAGAAATATTTATATTTTAAGCCTACTTGAAATTGCAGCAAAACTCACGTTTTTAACCACTCTTAATTGGCGGACAGTGGAAAAAGACATACATGCCTTACATTTTTTATATCTGTATCTTGCAATAATGTTGTAGATTTTAATTATTATTATTTAATATGTACTACGAATAATATGTGAATTGCTACTTTAGATATACGTTTTGATTTTGATTTGATTTACTGTAGTGGAAGATACTTATTTGCTACGGCTTCTTTGAAATATGATCTACTTACTCGTAGTTCTATTTATTATTTATTTCAAATTGCAAATTTTAATGTTTACATTTTTATTGATGGTAACAATAAAAATATATTGCCTGAAATGATAGGTAATAAAATATTAATTTTATAGAAAGCTTGTTTTCAAAAATGTATTTTAACTTTTAAAAAACAAGTTTTGTAGAGGTTTTTTTTTCATGTTATGTTGTATTTTAATATCAAACCCTTTCATTTGATACTCACATTAATTAGGTGGGTTGTGCAAAAACAACTTAGTCTTAACATTAGATTCCCTATACCCTAGCTGAAAATAATAATATTTTATATTACAGTATTCTTACTTAAACTAGAAACTCGATTATCTTTACAATATTCTCTTATTATTACATCTGCCATTGCTTAAAAATCTTATTATATCTTTGAGAGAACTTAATTTATCCCCACGGTGTTGTGGTATAAACTCTAGACTGTTAAGTGCACACTTTATTATAGTTTATAAAAGTTCTCGTACTAAAAGTAAGTGGACTAACTCTTTCGCCAGGAGACAAGTTCATAGCTAGTATCTACTAATAACACAATAATGTAGAATTTGCCTTTAGGCAGATGCTCTTTTATTTTTTTGTTTTAAAATACTTTGAAATTTTGATTTAGTCACAGTCATCCATACCTTTTTTTGTAGCTATACGCTGTCCTGCATTTAGCAGACTGATAAAATGATACCTAATGATAAAAAATGATAATTTACCAGAATGATAAAATGAAAGGATCAATAAATAATAATTCATTCCCCCTGAGTGGGAATCGCTCGCTCATCGCTCCACGAGGAAACTCGCATCACTATCTGTGAAAAATAGAGTTGAAATAACATGATATTATTTAATTTTTTTTAGTGGATTTAAAAATACGTCAAATTTATTTTTAATATTTTTTAAGTGCTATTTCACACTAAAGATAGATTCAACATTTAAACTTGCGCCTGGAGGACAGTCCAAGCTCTCCGTCAAACAAACTTATTTATATACAGTTCTGTTTTCAGGTGTATCACTGGTATACATGATGGCCGTCCTGCCAGGGCTACTTCCCTGGAGTGGAGGTGGCGGTGGCGCTGGTGCTTGGTTCCTGTCCCTGTGTCATTTACTTGGCGCTCTGGCACCTTGGTGTGGGTCCTTCCTATACCATCTCTTTATGAATCACACACATGGAGCCGCCTTATATCACAGGTTGCTTCAGCTTGATATGCTGGGCATCTGGGTTAGCCAGAGTATAGGTAAGTGGATATTATAAATCTTTTTTTTCTTCAAGGTGTAAGATCTGTAATTATTTTTTATGTCAGTTCTCAATATTTTTTCTTAATACGAGGCCAGTGCATGTAGGCACGATACCTTTCGCTTTTGTTTCTGGAGTATATCACAATACGAACTTTTTATAAGCTATAAAACACGTCGTGGAGAGGTCTCTGAAAAGCGAAGCCTACGTGCACCTTTCGGAATTGTTGCCAGCACCGCATAAATATAGCGTTCTCCGTATATATTTCAACAAAATAGAATGGAAAAATGGCAGTTTCCTTATAATTTAAACTTAACGTTTAAGAAGTAGAGCACTATAAAAACACGTGTTACTACTGAAGTCATTTTAATCTTGTGTTGATGTGAATGAATTAAATTCTTCTCAATTTACCTCTTTGTGGATTAACATTGCGAAGAATAATAACGGTGTTAATATTTCTTAGGTTCTGTTGTAAAGAATATTTAGAAACGTACATATATTAAACGGACTCAAAACCGCACCTCTTCAAAATCTTAATAAGATAGTTTCTAATTTTTTTTATAAATAACAAAAGAACTTACCGACTATTTCTTCAGCAATAGCTCCGAATTTTCTGAATTTCCACCTAAATTATAGGGCGATACGATAATCTTTCCGATTCCAAAATAAGCAATATGTGCAAAATTGTGTCAAGGCTATTTCCTTATCGCACGCCATGTGAAACTGTAATACTTACTTGCTTTGAAAAGTTTATATTTGTATACATTTACTATGTCTATTGTATACTGTGGGTGGAAAAAGTACTTTTTCGTCTTTGTATATGCCGCATCTTACAAAGCAGGCGAATCGAAGCATAGATTCTTTGTTTGCCCTATTTTTTTAAATCTTTAAGAATCTCAACAAAGATAAAAGATAAACTGTCCCCCCAATCACATTCGATCCTACTACCATCACAACACACCTTCCATGGTTTCTCACGTTCCTAAGCTTGTATAAAATTAAATAATATAATATATTTTCCATAGACAAAACGAGGGCACTGCGGCCTACGACGTAGCCGACATCTTAGTGACGCAAATACTAAAAATAATACGAAATATCTTACTACAACTTTTCCGTTTGGCCATTCAAGTTTATTTACTATTTATGAATCCTTTCTCCGAGTTGGCATAAAGACATATCTACTGTAAGAGAAAAAAGGATTTAAAATAAGTACAAATTTTCATGAAAATTTACGAACAAAATGAGAAGTTATAGACAATTTTTATGCTTATAATATAAATATTATATTTACATACCTTTTTTTACGATATTTGCATAATTAAATTAATTATTCAGGAATTTTACTCAGTACTACCTTGGTACCAGAAGTGAGTGGGAATCGAACCAACAATCATGACGTCATAGTCACACGTTTGTACCCCTCCGCCACCACGGCCTCTATATTGTATTAATTTATGAGAAAGAGAAAAAACATTAAAACGTCGAAAAACACATTGTAAACAAATGGAATGAACAAGAATTACTTTAAAACATATATAACCTACTACAAATATAAATTAGCCTTTATTTAAAATTCTGCGTAATTATTTATGTATATACATTTCAACCGGATTATATTCCTCCAAATGTGCACCAGCTGCGAGATGGGGTTTCCAAACAAATATCCGCTCAGAGATTCATGATATAAATGGAAGTTTGCCTTTGGGAGGGGACAGAGTATGTCCGTCGTCCGACGCAAACCAGAATATAACTAATTTTCATATTTGTTTTAATCTTCACGCTGTTTCCGCAAATAACAGAATAGACATAAATCTAGTGTTACAGTGTGTGTTTCCTCGAGTGGGGATCGAACCCACAACTATCGCGTTACAGTCACACCCTTGTGCCCCTGCGCAATTAAAATTAATTTAACAATTTTAATAATTTACTTTATATATATTTAGGTACGAATTCAAATATTATTGCTATACTAGTGGGCGCGCGCAGCTTCGCTTACGTATTTAGGGGTGAATTCTAATAAACCATGAAACATGTGTTCAATGAAATTTTTTTAAGAGTCTAAATTTCAAATTTTATAAAAATCTGTGGCGATTTAAGAATTTTTCCATACAAACTTTCAACCCCTTATTTGCACCCTTATGGAAAGAATTCTAGAAAACCATGAAACACGTGTTCAATTAAATACTTTTAAGAGTCTAAATTTCAAATTTTATAAGAATCAGTGGCGATTTAAAAAATTTTCCATACTAACTTTCAACCCCTATTTCGCCCCTTTAGGGTTAAAATTTTCCAAAATCCCTTCTTAGTGGATGTCCAGATTACGAAATTAAACATCTGTCCAAATTTCACGTTTCTACGCACAGCGGTTACGGCTGTGCGTGCGTCTTACCTCAGTCAGTGAGGACAAGTCCTTTTATATATATAGATTACAATATTCATACTTCCATTATTAATATTTTTTAATACTTCTAGTTCAACACCATCTAGGGTGAAGTTAGTATTCCTCTGGCGATACTTTAGCTATTATCACTTTAATCGTTCAGGTCCAAGTTCTTTCCGCATAATTGCCAATAAAAAGTTTCTCCTGTCGATGAAGTCGAGAACGACTCAATAGCATTACTCAACATTGAACTTGGCTCTCATTTCACATTTATGTTTTCTATGGGGTCCAAAATGGCCGCCGCAGGAAAATGGCGGATTACAAATGTTTACACAACCCAATTATTTTGCGTATCAAATCTTAATGATAATATTATTTAGTAAAATATAACACAACCCTGTGTGAAATCTGTTGTGAAAACCCTCTGTTGTGAAATAAATAAATAATGTCTACTTGGGCCTCAAGAAGTAATCGGATGATGAATTTAGGGACTTCTGAACTAAAGATATTATGCTTAGACTAGTTTAATTTGTCTTGGCAAGCTCTCTGGTGTTTAATGATATAGAGCATTTGTTATATATATAATGTATATATTTTAATTATTTTAATTTTGTTTTTTATAGGTGAACGCAATTTTTAATTCGAGCTTTTTTTTAATGTGCATTTTCCTAATGTGTACCAATTTTTTTTTTTATAAGCAATATATGCTTAACTGGCGCGTCATCAAAGAATGCTTTTTTAAATATTTTTTCCGATCAATTTAAATATTTTTTCCGGAGTATTTTAACACAAGTTTCACTCTATCTACCCTGCAATATGCGGGATACAATGCGAAACTAAAAAAGACCCCAAATATTTTAAGCCACCAACATAAAATAAATTTTCATTCAAATCTTGTTATAATTAGATTTATTTTTGGGCTAAGGAAACATGACCATGTGTCGCAGTATCGTAGTCAACTGAAATGGTTGCCAATAGAATACAGGCGTAACTTGCATGCCCTCACTCTTCTTTATAGCATCCTTTTCAATCCTGTTACACCATCCTACCTCAAGGAGCGTTTTAAGTTCCTGGGGTCAGACACCTTTCATTCCCAAAACCTCCGTTCCCACCTTAACCATATCCTCAAAACTCCTCTATGCCACACGAAATGCTATAGTGACTCTTTTACGGTTAAAGCAGTAAAGCTATGGAATAAGTTGCCGCTGGAAGTAAGACGGTCCCAGTCAATTGGGATTTTTAAACGACGTCTTAAACTTCACTATCTCCAACTCAATTCATAAAACGACAATATTATAATTGTATATGTATTTATCTTTAATTGTTGTATGTATGTATATATGTATGTATGTAGGTGTTTGTGTAGATATGTATGTATAAATGTATGTATTAAACTATTTTGTGTTCTCTGAATATTGGTTTATATATTTTATGTACTTTTTGCACCTTTCTGCCTTCTTTTCTAAATTTAATCCTTCCGTTTTTTCTTTGGTTGCCTGTAAGAAATCGCTTTTAGTGATAAGGCCGCCATTGCACACTTGTTAATCGTATTTCTAATGAATTGTATTTTTTTTTTCTTCTCTCTTATTTGTGCAATAAAGTATTATATTATTATTATTATTATTATCTTGAAACACAATGCTATTAAAGTCACAATGACAAATCGATTGTATAAATACACGATGCAGTTCCAAAGTGTTGACCGCGCGCGCCGGACTATTATATATTTAACGCTTAACTATATTAGACCTGTGGCATCGTTTCTATGGATATAAGAATAAATCAACAAACAATCATTTTCTTTAATATTGTAGTATTTTTACATGATATGTGGTAATTGTGAGGCCAGTCATAGGCCAGGACTTAGGGTGTCACCGTGAACGTGACAGGTTGTGGGTTCAATTTCCACTTGATGAAATGAAATATTTAATTTTTCATTATTCCACCTCCTCCAGTATCGAGGCAAAGCGCTGCGTTAAGTTCCGCTACTCAATACGCAATGCCTCCAGAAATTGTTGGAAAATGGAGAACAGACTTAACATAAGGTTCCCTCCTTCTGCTAATACTCTCCCGATAATTTATTTAATAATTTTTGCTTTACGCTTCATCCCGCTAATACATAGCAAGAAGGGCAGAGAGTATTTAATGTCAAGATACACCACCTGAGTTCAGCCTCTTGTTTTAATGAATTAGAATTACATTTAAACAAAATTAAGCAATATAGAGTAGACATGCTCTTTTGATCCACAAAAAAGCTCTCAAAATTTAATGACAGTCTATAAATATCCCCTAAGACGACTTAAGTGACGGTTTGTTCGTGGAATATCAAACATTTCGTAGAGTAGTGGCGCTGGGCACTCGTAAATCTTGCGGTGCTCCTACCGGTGCTGGTGGGTGAACCCTTTAAATCGGCTTTTCCTCTATGAATTATGTATTTATGTTGACATGATTCCATTTACATTTTAGTTGCGATGTTTCTGTGTATGATATAACTGTATTTGCATGTTCAATCATAAGTTTTATTGTCATCATAAAGTTTTCTCATTTTATAATGTAAATAACTCTACAATGTAGTAAATATTAAGTTCTGTGATATTTTTTGTCTTTTCGCAATATAAATGCGACTCTGAGACCAAATGCTGGACAAAATCTATACTTTTATAATTATTAAGAAAACTTAATTAACATTTTAATCATAATTGCACTTTGTCTTGTTAGAGATTACAACTATCGTGTTAACAGTCAGACGATATAGTTAATGGTTAATAATCTATGTATATGAGAGGCCGTAATAATGCGAGCGACGGAAAGCGCGACAGTTCTGAATTCGATTCTCATTTGAGGGAATAATTCAATTTCTTACTCTAGTAACGAGGCAAAGAGCCACTCAACACGCAGTGCCTCAAAATTCGGCTTAATATGAGAAACGTATTGTCAATAAAAAGAACTGTCTTAGCACTAGGTTCCCAGGTTCCATCTGCCAACTTTGTTGTATGCGTGAGGCTAAAAAATGTATATGCAAAAAAATAGAGTTATACCACTAGCTACCTCTAAATACAAAACATAACATAATTCAGTAGATGCGTAAACATAAAATGTTACAGCTATATGAGCAAACAACAAGCCGTACATACATATATCTATATATATTTTTATGAAGGCGTGGCAAATACGGGTTTACAGTGAGCGACATGATCACGCTAACACGCCACCGCATATTAGATTTTGTCATGGAAATACTAATTTGTTATGCATTTATAATATCCGTGGTTTGTGAATTCCTATTTAAATATTTAACATGTTTGTGTCAGATTCAGGATTGTTGGAATGCTTTTATATTACTTTTGCATGTTTTTTATTATTTTCAGTTTTTTATGTATTTAGCAGGATAGGATGTGAGATCTTAGTATTCGAGTTTTTTTTAGCGAAGCAAGGTACGCAGAGGAAGTAGAGAAGTAGGGCTAAGGCACTCTGTTCTCCATTTTTCGAGATGCGTGTTGAGTGGGGAAACTCAACGTCATACTTTGCGTTCTTACAAGTCCATAAAAAAAGTAGATAGAAAATAATAAGTTTCTCCCAGTGCAAATCTACAACCAACCAACCACCACTACCCAAAGCTCGTTTTGTTATCAACTACTAGTATGAAATTAGTTTTATAAGGTAAAGATGTAGCTATTTTCTATAAAAGTTTTATAGTTTTATTAAGTATAACATTCTTTTTTAATTATTTTTAATTATTAATTATGTAGTATTCTTTTTAGAGACGCAATATACTCACAACTTGTGAACTGGTCACATATACATATTTCCAAATAGGGCCTAATTTCTCCAGACGCTTTGTAGATTTAAATGAAGAATTGATAAATAAATTATTATTTTTCCTACATAATTAAAATGATATCTCAAATACTAAAATCGCTTTTCAGACGAAATTAATATCAACAACATCATTAACTTGTTTTTCATTAAATATCACAAAAAGGGACATTTAGAAGCTTGATATAAATAACAAGTTCAAAGGGTTCTCTAAAGTAAATTAATAGGGCTCGATTTTCATGGATATACAATCTTTGTTAGAAAGTTGGTTAGCGTGCTTACCAAGGTAAGGCGGGCGGGTCAAGTGCACCGCGCTCCGTCACGCTGGCGTGAATCCGCGTTCACTACGTAAACTACATTTTTAACTTTATATAACGGTTAAGGGTATTTCTTTTATGTGAAAGTGTTTTTTAAAGCGAATAAGCGTTTGCTTATAACGCGGCATTTGTGAGTTCGATTCTCACCCCGGGAATGAATTGTTACTTGTGAATATTTTAATTTCTCTGGTACCAAGGTAAAAGCACGGCGCTTTAGACGGCCGAGGCATTACGGGTTTTGCTATTTAACACGCCATGCTTTAAAAATTTGGCGGAAAGTGGGGAACGGAGTGTCTTAATACTAGGTTATCTCTGCTATATGTTAGATACAGCGACGAGCTAAAAAAAAGAAGAGAATGTTTTAATAGCTACAAGTATTTAATAAAATATATTTAAAAAAACTTTTTTTTTTTACATATAATGTGTACATATAGGTAGGTATGTCTAAAAAATATATAATTGAATTTCTATTCCACGAGTACACGTGCACTTTATGATGATATGAAGTACTTTAAAATTCAATATATGTTTAGGTATGGTATACAATTTCAACGATTGAATCGTATTATAAACTAGCGACCTGCTCGCGGCTTCGCCCGCCTTAACTACTGAATTATTCATATAATGTATGTTTGCAAAGCACTTAAGATAATTTGAAAATTAATTAAAATTAAACCCTAATGCAACCGGCATTTTCGTAATTCCAATAAGGATGTTCCAATTGTTTTAAAATAAACACAAATAAATAACACAATCTAGATCTTCTTCGCTATAGAGGCAGGCGGGTTTTTTTTTGAGCTTGTGGTTAATGCTGTTAAAACAGCGACACCGGTTGGATAGGCACTACGTGGCTGCCTGTGAGGAAAATTAAATAGAATGCATCGGCCGGGAATTGAACCCGGGCCGCCCACGTGGCAGGCGAGCATTCTACCACTGAACCACCGATGACTGCTCATGACGCGCTTGTATAAGCAAAACGTCGCGGGGCGCGTTTCGCAGCAAGGATGTTTTGATATTGTAACAACTTCTAAAGTACTTATTAAAATGAAAAACAGTAAAAGACAGTTTTGATCTACATTAAATGGCCAACGTAACTAATATACTTATTTATATGCTGAGAATAAGGGATAAGTGAAACTTGACTCGATACAGCTGATGTGTGAACGGCGTGATGTGTCAACAATTAAATGCGTTTTTCTGTAAAACTATTCGCAATTTCGAAATAGTGTAAAAAGCTAATTTTATCTTCGTTTAATGTAAAAAATTAATAAAGTATTTTAAAGGATAAGGATTAATACCGTTATGGAAAAATATCCCTCACAATAAAAAATATATTGAAATTACTATTTTTAGACAGAAATATGATCACTACACGTTATCCTTAAAAAATACGAATATGCTGTCGCGGACTTTTTTGTAGATCTTATTAAGAGGAACAATACTCCAGTACATTATTTTCATGTAGTACTTACCATTAAGTAAGCGCATGCGCGAAAGTGTCTCAACGGGTAGGACTTTATACACATTTATCGTATTTATGGTAATTTACATAAGAATGTACAAATAATAAACTATATATAAACCTTCCCTGAGAAATACTCGACCTAATGGTGAAAACCGCATAAAAATCCGTTGGGTGGTTTAGAAGAAGAAGAGTTAGAAAGTTCAGACAGACACGAAAAGCGACTTTGTTTTATAAGATATAGGATGAAAGCTAGGGCTGTATTAAATGCAATTATGGCACGATCGTGGCTGGAAATACCGGGAAATGGGTTATTTTCTATAATTATGTATAATCTATCGAAATCATAATTTGTTTCTTTTTTGTTTATTCAAATCATCCAAAGTTACATAACGATAGTTTCATTTGATTTTCATTAGAAATATACTTAGGATTTATGCAGTTTAAGAGTTTTATTTAAAATGTGTAATAATTGCGAAAATCAGAGATCTTATGATAATTTCATTATTTCGTATAAATAAAAAAATATTTAAATGCAATCATTGTTTTAAAAGAAAATTATTGAAACATTTTTTTATAGTATCACCTGGGTATCAAAATATACGTCAATATTACAGCGGCTAAATGTATCGTGACCTATATCTGTTTGTTTATATATCTTTAATATAAAAAGAAAGCAAAATTCAAACCAAAATACTTATTTAAAGCATTATTTACATTATTTCTTAAGCAATCTGTATTCATAACTACCTCATTCCATTAATATTAGATCCGGAACTCTACCCCTAATGGATTAGACTTTAAGAGGCCTCTGTCAACATGAACTGCTACGTTTTTCTCTTCTAAAACAATACGACGACGAGGGTCGCTCGTTTACAATTCTATTTTTGCATCACGGAGTGGGTTAAAAGCAATAAAAACCGGTCAAGAGTGAGTTTCATTCGTTTACAGAAAGTTGTGACCTTTTACTCGCTGTTATTTTTTGTGGATTTAATGATGTTTCTTTATGATAAAAAGTAAATTATCTTCAAAGAATTGGTTCCCTTGGCAATTATTCGACGAGTGTTTCTAAATTCGTTCAAAGGCGACGCTAGCTACGCCGTAGCACCGTAGCACTTAGAATTCCACTCATCATTCTGCGCATGCCATATGAAGTAACTATTATGTGTTCTTGTTGTAATAAACTAACTTTAATGAAAATTGTTCTACTAACTTTATAATTGAATTATTCTACTAACTTTATAATAAAATTACTAGTAACAAATAATAAAGCAATTTTACTATTTAAGGTAAGATATCGTCGTTGTGCAATAGCACAGCGTTTGACTTAAACGCGATAGTTGTGGGTTCGATTCCCTCTTGGAAAATGATAATTTAATAAGACACTCCGTTCCCCTTTAAGACACTTCCGTTACCATTACCTCAATTGGAAATAATTTAAAAATTAAAAATTTAAATTAAATTAAGAATTACAGTTCGCTTATAATCACAATGTCGTCGCTATACAATGTCACTACTGCATTACAAGATAAGTCTAAAGTGAAAATGAGGTCCCCAGGTAGCATAAAATGTCAGTAGGTCCGCTGTCTATGTAACCAGGTCGCCTTATTAAACTGCTTTCTCTCCACTTCACTTTCACGACGCGACGAAGGTAAACTATTGCTAGGTACTTTAATTAAAAACTTTCTCGCTATCGAGTCTGAATTGAAATGCTTATATTTTTATTGGAATTGCGTAATTGGATTTTGAAATGTTAGAAGTTTTTATGTTTGAAAGTAAATTATATCTCTATATCTTGTTTTAATGAGAAAACATATATATACAATATGACCACAGTCGCTCTATGTGTTTGGAAAGGGTTCGACTACAAATGATCTTTGTTGGTTCCATTTTTCTAATTCGAAAATTCTATTTTTGATTATGTTAGAAATAAAACTAAGAATTTGGACTGTAAAAGTACCCGACGTTTATAAGTTCAAAACTTTAAACTCCACTCGATGAAAAGAATTATTTTCATTTCCTCGCACTAGTAACTAGAGATGCGCCACTCAATAACGGGAGAGAATGCGCTGAATTTGAGTGAAAACTTGAGAACGTGTTATTCAGTTCTCTTTGTCGACCCTGAGAAAGGAGAAAAATGCTAAATGCTCGATACACAGCATAAAACTGAAGAAAAAATAAAATAAGAATAAACACGAAAAAAAACAATTCTTAGTCATTTTAAAAAAACCAAACAAAATAATGTCAATAATAAATGCCCAATAATTATTTATAAGTTTGCGCCGGCGTTACGCACTCACGACAGGAAATCATTAAGCTCTCGTAGCACCCTCTACATTTTTTAACAACAGAAGGGTTGCGGTCCCTACCTGAAGTGTTTTTAAGTTGATTACACACAAGTTTCCGTTATTTACTTCTACTTCGTTATAAATTTTATTTCTTATATCTTTTGTTTTTTTTTAAGAGTGGGAAATACCTGTAGTTAAAACACTCCAATCTCTACATATTACACTTATTATTGATATTGATAGATCCAACGATAACATAACTTAATCCAGAAAAAAAAAAAATCTTGGAATGATTAGACGCTTTTTGTATCATACAAATATTTTTTTTATAATACATAAAAAATATGATAGTTGCTTCTACTTCTTCGTAAAAAAACTATTTCACTACTATTATTAATTTTAAAAAAATATAAGTTCAACATTAAAGCTATTTTTAATGATAGTCTTGTTTTTCCTTATTTTGGTCAACGAACATACCGCCTGTCGCGTTTATAGTCACACGCTTGGGCGCAAGACTGCGCAACGACTAGTCTAAATTCGGTGAAATTTGGGAAGAGGAGTGTCTTAACACTAACCTCTTTCCTCCTACGCTGCTAAGTGCAGGATAGAGTGTGAAATTGTAAAAACCCGTTTTTATTAATTAAATGAGATTAAATGAACTAAAATGTTCCGTTAAATAATCCTATTCAACCCTTGTAAAGTGACGAGGCTTCTATCAATTTACAATGCCGCTTGTTGCTAAAGAGCTTTTCATTCCACAATATTATACTTAACCCATTTCTATTCTATTTTAAACTTTTCATTCCATGTATCAAATTAAAACTAATTAGAGTAGTTTTGTTTATGAACCTCTAATATATAAACGTATAAAGATAGGTAGAGTTTTGAATATAAATTCCTCAATATCACTCAAATAAATGAAAACATTGCCTTTATATACATTTCACTTTTATAGGTTTATGCAAAAAGCATTGAGCTCCTCCTTTTTCAAGTAGGTTAATAATTCATGTAATTAATAAATGAGTTTTATTAATTACATGAATTATTGTTCATAACATGGATGATGTTCTAGTCTATCATCATCAGCTTATTACTGGGCTCATCAGATGAAGACTACAGGAAGCAAAAAAATGTTTATTATAATATAAGATATTATATGAACACACATACTAAGTGCTTATAAAATTCTAAGGTTTTCCTCGCCTTTCCTGGGATTCCTTCATCACATCTTGATTTGGTGACAATGGCACCAATGGGAAAGTACATTCTGTCAAATATAAAAATTGAGAAATCGACACAAACGTTACAGAAATATAAAGTTAACCAATATAAAAACTATTCCTCTTAAAAAAAAGAAGTTAGTTAAAAAATACATAAACCTATTCTAGCCGTCTTTTTTTACAATTAACAATTAGTTCGTTATCATCAACTTTTTCCTTCTTTTCTAAAGGATCGTTATGAAGAAAACTTTCCAAAGAGAGAAACTTTGTGCGAGAAATAATGAAAAGCTTTACATTAATAAGCTTTTACTTCACGCCCGACGACCAGAATACAGAATGAGATCTAATGTTACCTCATAATTCTATTTTTGAACTTCAAAATGTTTATTTTGTTTCAAAGTTGTTCTTCAAAAAAAGAAAAAAATATATATGAACACATCCTGGCAGGGTCGCCATGGAATGTTGTCTAATGAAAAGACTGCTCTTCTTGAGTACTAATTTATTACTGAATAAAGTACTAAAGATACAATATTAGGATATACACACACATACATACACTACATCTAAAAAGCTATTAAAACATTTTATCGTTTTTAGATACTCTTTGCTACACCACAGTACTTTTAACATCACTAGATTCCTTATTTTATACATACAATAAAAATATATTTATTTTGAACCCCTAACTATCATGTTAGCAGGTAATGCTAGTTTAGTTTGCAGGTAAACAGACAACAGACCCGTTATATTATTAATTATATTAAAAAAATATAAATAATTCACTCTCTCTAAATTTTCTGTCCAAACATTTTTCGTTTTAATAAAACAGGAATCCGACCGCGAAATCGTTTTTTGCCAGATGGTGGATTTTACACAGAGATTTTCCAGAGAGCGACTTTAACGACACTTTCGGCTCACTGCGACTCGGGATCTTCATTAATATTAATAATATAAAAAGGCTCTATTATTTTATAATACAGTAGTAGTCCCAATCACATCAAAACTAAGAAAGATATTCTATAAATACAATGTAATATTATTATTATTCAATCCCACTCGAAGGAATGACCTTTTTCCATTTCTTCGCTCTGGTAATAAGGCATAATAAGACGTTGTGTTTCTTCACTCAACACAAAATTACTTAAAACTTGGGCGGGTAATGGAAAAAGTAGTGTCTTAACACTAGG
The DNA here is from genome assembly GCA_016802625.1 of Heliconius numata. Taxonomy (NCBI): domain Eukaryota; kingdom Metazoa; phylum Arthropoda; class Insecta; order Lepidoptera; family Nymphalidae; genus Heliconius; species Heliconius numata. Next base: position 145,001 of record JAEBDU010012504.1, on the reverse strand, counting down.
TTCTCTCTGTCTAATTTGCTACGTGAGAAATAATGCTAAGAATAAAAAATAATAGGTGAATTGTTTATATGATTAGTAGTCGACTTTATAAATGTACTTCCCGTTGACCTACAATTCTGGAATTAGTACAGAACCCTCGATGGGAGAGTCCGACTCACACTTCACCGGTTTTTTATCATTACTGAGGGCTGAAGTTACAGTAACAGTGTTGCACGGGGATTAAAAATAATCTAGTTAAAAAAAAGTAGAACACTGTTTTACTATTCGCTACAAGGTATTTTAATATATTATTAAAAAAGGATCATCTAGTTAGCCACTACTACGCAAAGCATTGGAAGGATAAAATGTTTTATTAGTTGATATATAATATTTTTAATAAGTTATTTTTTAGTTGTTTAGTTTCGTACTCTCTAGTTTTATAATAATCAATTTCACGCTGCAAGGTAGCCAGAGGGAACCTAGTGTTAAAACACTCCATTTCCCACTGTCTGTTATACACTTTAGGTTTCCTCTGCCGACCCTGCTGTGTGTGGGATACGACGTGAATCTGTTCTGAAATCTGTCTGTTGAATTAAGTAACTACCTATACTAGTACATTTAGTATATTCAATATTGAATTAAGATATATGAATCTTACTGTACATATCTACGATCTACATGCATATTAAACCAGTTTGGTAACAATTTCTGGGTAACGTAAGGGACTAAGTAACATTCTTGTAGCGTAGAGGACACGCTCGATCTAAGCAGACCTCTGTAATGGGGTCGCCTTAATTCTCTTATACATTATTTATGTTGTACTAACCTGTCTATCTATAGGAACTTCGTAGAATTACCGGACCCGTAGGAATTTCAGGAAATTCTCTCTTAGTGCTCCTCTATACTCCTTAAGAAATCTTCATGTCAAATTTAAGCATTCAGTTATAGTAGTGTGCTTTACCTGTCAGTCACTCGCACCAGAGAATCGTTTTATTTAGATTTATATATTTCAATAATATGCTTAATCAAAAAATATGTTTAATCTCTAAAATATAACTAAATTGATGTTTGTGATGAATAAATAAATATTTATGAATATAAACTTTAACAAAGAAACTGCAGAATAATGAAAAAGTAAATAAAAGTTGTATTACATTATTATGCAGAATTACAGTTTACAAACTGAGACAAGTTGCATTTTCTTATATTGAAACCATTTTGAATATTTAGAAATATAAATTGGAAGCTTTTGTAGCTTTCCATTTTACATTATTTATAAGAAAAAGTAAATTGTGAGCTTCTTGTATTCGAAAAGATTAATGATAACCTATATTTTTTTAAATGAGGCCGCAAGTGCACAAGCGAGAGACTGCAATATAACGATATGTTGTGGGTTCTATTCCCACTCGAGGAAATATAATATTCAATATTTTCATTTCCCCGCTCTGGTAATGAGGCTAAAGCACGGAGTTGAGTTCCCATGCTCAACACGCGATGCCTCCAACATTCGGCGGAAAGAGAACAGAAGAGTTTTAATGAGAACGGCATGTCCTAGCATTTGGTCCCCAGATGACCATCTCACAATGTCCACTAAAATATTTTAAAATAAAATTAATAAAATTTTATTTATTATAACAAAATAAAAACGCAATAAATATTTCTTTTAAAATAAATATAATCTCAATGGCGTAGCATTTCCAGTGTATTTCTTCCGATGCCCTTCGGGAATGCGGGCTCCTTCACAATGCAAGTTGTGCTTCGCCTTTATTTAACGTGTTAGCTTCACTTTCAGTTAGTTTTGCCTGAAAATTCTTACTTCTTATAAGAGATAAGAGTATTATTTAACTTTTTTATCTTAACTATTTATCCCACATAAACCAGGGTAGACAAAAAAACGTAATGTTAAGACGCCCCGTTTCCCACTTTCTGCACAATTTATGAGACATTGAGCTCCTCCGGTAGAAAACGGGGTCGTGGGTGAAGGTGATCACTTACACTTACGGTGTGCCTTGTCTTTTCCATAAGTAAAAAGAAAGAAAAAAAAAGATATAATAATTAAATGAAAATGAATATTAACACAAATTTTCCTTAAATACTTATATAACTATTTATTACTTTTGATGACACATCAGAACCATCGACTGTATGTTAGGAGAAAATAAAAATAATATTCATTACAAATATCATTACAGTTCTCAATTTGGAAAAGTCTAAAGAACGTGATACAAGAAATATAAAAAGTAATAACATAAAAATGCCTATTTCTTCGCAACATACTAAATATTATATACTCAGTCTATCTAATAATCATTATTATGCTTGTAACGAAATATTTGCTTGGTTCTTACATTAATAAGCTTACTAGATCTCAAATATATTCTCTTGACTCAGAAAGCAACAAAAAAGATAAAATACACCTACCTACCTATATTAAAGTCTATGTATGAAAGTCATTATTACATAATTAGTCAAATCTAATTAAACTCGTTACGCGTTAATTATAAGCGGAAAGGCAAACGTGATTTAAAATAACAATTTCAATATAACAATAAGTATCACAGTAAAAAAATCTTTAATTAGAAATACGTACAATTTATTATGTAATATTTATCTCCAAAGATAGTGAGTGATAGCAAGTTCGTATCCCGGATGAAAAATATTATTAAAATAAAAGGGTGCTTAGAGACCATCACGGCGCAGCGGCCGTGTCATTGACGTGACGCTGACACGTGGCGCTTCTGGGTTCGATTGCTGGCTGCTACTCGAATTCGGTACAGCGTGAAGCTAATCTAATCATATAAATAGCACTGTTTCATGATTTACAATCAATATAGTACAATGTGCATCATTGTGTTGTTTTGAAACATTCTGTATATGTACACAGAAAGTTGCAGAAGAAATTAAATAACAATTATATATTACCCCAATTGATACAAACGTAATATAAGAAAAGTATAAAAACTATTGCATAACAAGTTTTCCATTAGTAAGTACAGTCACGAAAAAAACAATATTTTTGAAACATTTTCTTACAAAAATTACGAAATCACCGAATATAGTCTAAACAATTTTATAGAATCGATATTGAACAGGCGCCTCTCGGTCTATGACTTGTCCGCTATGCTAATATTGGCGATTTATTAACGCGGATTATTCGAACTGGCGTTTAATAATAGCCGGTGTATAGCGTTACAATAATATTGTGATCATTAATCAAACTGATGGCTTGTTTCAAACATTTACATTAATAATTTTAATGTAAAAGTTATGTATTGTCTTTCTACTTTTACACGCTATTTAAATATTGTAGTCATTGATTGTTTTTTTTTTGTATATGTGAAAAAATAAGGTTAAGAAATATCAGTTTCACGTTCTATCTCGCACACAGCAGGGTAGATAGAGGGAACCAATTGTTAAGACTCTCCGTTCCCCACTTTTCGCTGATTATTCGAGGCATTGCGTGTCGAGTGGCGGAACTCAACACAGTTCCTTTGCCTTGGTGCCAGAGCGTAAAAATAAAATATCAAGTATTAACGATTTATTCTCTCGAATGGGAATCGAACCCACTACCGACTACACGATGACCTCAAAAATATGTAATTTTAATATTTTATCACAACGTTTGACTGTAAAGGCGATGATTGTGGGTTCGATTACCACTCGGGGAATAAATTATCCTATACTCCATTTACGAAATAATGTGCGACATTGAGTCCTGCTACGGAGTGTTGGCACCTGGCAGAGGGCTTCCCATTCTGCTTTATGCGGAATAAAATACCTGCAAATTTAGATATAACAAATATATATAGTACCTACACAAAAAATATAGTAAATTTTTATTTAAAAATCAAATTATTTATGTGGCTAATACTGCAAGCCTTAGGTTTCAGCTGAACGTGTCGTGAAATATCAATTGAAAACACGTTCATTCGAAATATGTAAACTTTGAAAGAAATTCGAATTTGTTGTAAATTGAAAATGTTTCACAGGTATTTCATCTTCTTATATAAGTATTTTCCTTTTTTACTAGAAATATGATAAGTTTTTATACTTTACTTAAAAAGTAAAATGCGGATGACACATCGGCTATTAAAATATCATTACAAGAAACATACTTTTTTATGTGTACAATGTCTACTAATCATATTCATGTTGGGCAAAACTATTCAGTAAAAAACACAGCAGGGTAGTCAGGGGGAACCTATTGTTAAGACACTCTGTTACCCATTTTTCGCCGAATTTTGGAGGCATTGCGTGTTAAGTGGCGGAACTCAACGCCGCGCTTTGCCTCGACACCAGAGCGAAAAAATAAAAATATTAATTTAAATAAATATTTCACTTTTTTTGTACATAATGTAAGATTCCTGCCGCCATTTACGGCATTTGTTTTTTTAGAGGTAACCTAGTGTTAAACACTCTGTTTACCGTGTTTAATCTTCTAACCAGAACGAGGAAATGAAAATAACTTATTCCTTCAAGTGCCGCATCTTGTAACGAACTAAGATAATTAAATAATTATATGGAAAACTACATAATTATTAGAAAACAATAACAAGCTAATTAATAACATAATTGAACTATTATCAGTATTTATCCTGTCTTTAAAGAAAATCCTATAATTGTAATAATACAAAGTTATATAAAAATTAGAGGCCGTCGTGGCACAGCGGCACAAGGCTGTAACTGTAACGCGACGGTTGTGGGTTCGATCCCCACTCGAGGAAGTGAAATATTTATTTACTTTTATATTTCAATTTCTTCGCTCTGGTGTCGAGGCAAAGCGCGGCGTTGAGTTCTGCCACTCAACACGCAATACCTCCGCAAAGTCAAAGTGTAAAATAAAAAAGTACATGCTTCACTTATTAAACGTCAAATAATTCACCACTAGTTAACTAAAACAATCAATTTTTTACAAAATAATTGCATATTAAACAGAATACTAGAACACTCGTCTGACGCATCTTAACTACTGCATAATAGGCATGAAACCTTACGAGATCAAGTACTATCTGCACATGCAGTTACCTAATGGCGCACTTTTCTGTTACATAACTATATTTTCTGTTATATAATTGCGTGGTTATTTTTTTAGAGGATAATGTGTATTTGTTTATATTAACTTTACGAAACGATTTAAGAAAATTGGACAAAGAAATTCGAAATAAATTTCCTTTTATATTTCCTGAGTTTAGCTAGTTAAACCAAACAAAATCATCTTTATAACATTAGTATAGATTGAAATAATAATAACTAAACCCATATAAAACGAACTTAATATCTAAATCAATAGATACTATCTAGATAAGATGCGCTAAGCTGATCTATACTCCGTCTAGTACGTACCGTTGTATGGGATAAAGGTGGGGTAACAATAGCGTAACCTTTGAGGTTCCAGCTCAAGGCCGTGCTCGCTGCGCCCATCACTATTTGAAACTATTTCTTTGGAAAGCCATCAATATCCGTCTATATTAGATATGCCGAAAGAACCGAAAGAAATTAACTTCTATATATTTTTACGCATCCCATATAGCAGTACTGTTAAGACAATATGATTCTTATCTTCACATTTTTCAAGTGTTATTCTACACTTAGGAATGGTTTCCGGGAGGCGTGCGTTCAAATCCCACTAAGTTCCTTTTTTTCAATATTCTAAAAAAAAATTACCTATTCGATTTTAAGACCATAAATCGTATCAAACATAGACAGTGGAAGCAATTTTAAAATAATTTCCCTTATAGGGATTTAAACCCTAAACAATTGAGTAAAACTGTCTTACTGCGCCATAGTAACCTTCATATTTACTTTCATAGCTTCACGCTGTATTCAGACACATAGCAGGATAGGCAAAGGGAACCTAGTGCTAGTGAGATTCTCTTCCATTTTCTCCAGTTTCCGCCGAATTGTCAAGGCATGTGCGTCTATCTATTGCGTGTTTGTAATCATTTTATAATTAGTCATTTAAAATAATGACCTAGAAAATTATCTATCGCGAGATAATAATTAACGTTTTACGTCATAATATTTATTAATGATAGTAATAGTAATTGGAGATTATTTTGTTTTTATACTTGTTTTTGTTAAAAGAATAAAAATAGAGATTTCTTTCCTATATAAGCTTAATTAAAATAAGATAACAAAATAAAAATAAAATTTATCGCTAATTGAAATATATTTAATAACAATATAAGACAAAATATATAAACAAAAACATAAAGTAATATACAATCGTGTGTGTTTGAGCTTAATGAATGAAAAACTATTTTAAAAAATAAATAGCTTCACGCCGCATATAACAGAGTAGATAGAAAAATCCTAGTGCTAAGACACTCCGTTCCCCACGTTTTCGTACCGAACTGTCGAGACATTAAGTATTAAATGGCATAACTTAACGCTGTGCTTTGTTTTGTTACTAATACTTTGGACTTGAATTCACAAGCGTCGTGTTTATAGCCAAACGATGTGCTCCTGCACCACGAGGGTCCCTAAAAAAATATTTCATACATAAATATTTCCTTGCCTCAGACTGAACTCACAACTATCGCGTGCGTAAGAAATTTCCTTGCTATTCCATAATAATGTAACATATTTCACAGCTAATATTTGAACATGGCGGCGTGTTTGTATTGACTGCTGGTAGGCAATCAACGTTTCTACCTAAATAGGACATAGTTTATTGACAAATTTATACACATGAGCTTATGACTATTATAATTTTGGACGAAGTATTTTTTATATGAAATAAATAGACGTAAAGCTTCAAATGTTGTGTTAAAAAATATTATATTTTTTTATATAGCTTTACGCTGTATCTCGCACAGAGCATGGTAGGCAGAGGTAACCTAATGCTAAGACATTAAGTTCCCCATTTTCTGCCGAATTCTGGTGGTATTGTATGATGAGTGGCGAAACTCAATGCCTCGCTTTGCCTCGGCACCAGAGCGAAGAAATGAAAATATTAAATATTTCGTTTACTCAAAAGGGAATCGAACCTACAATCTCTCGCGTCTGTAAACGCGGATATAACGCATAGATATATCATAGAACGCATGATTCGTATTAACATTGTCCTCGAATGTTATTGAAATCGAAATTGAAAAAAAAAACTTCGCACAGTTTAAAAACCAATAGGTACGGATGGCACTTTATCTACATTTAACTTGACCACAAGTTAATATTATTATTATAATCATATATAATATCTTTCCGAACGTGATTTATGTATATATGTATAAACATCATCAGCATGCACGTGCCACTCTGTGATTGCATTGGGAAAACCCTATATTAAAATATGTAAATCTTATAAGGAATCTTAATAATATTGTTTATAACCATTAGCTCGTTTCTTAGGTATATCAATTATATTACTTTTTTTCTTCACACTTATCCCGCATATATCGAGCGGGTTCGGATCTAGACTAGTGTTATGACACTCCGTTCATCGTGCACTGTCTAATTTTCGAAACATTGTATTCTTGCCAGAGGGAGAAAATGAAAATAATTCATGAAAATAATGGTAATCAAACGGTAATACAGTGGTGATCAAAGAAGTATATGTTAATTAGTGATATAATATGCAATTAATTAACAAGTTATTAACGTTAACAAAAGAATATTTTTTTAAAGAATATGTGATTGACGTTTAAAAAATAACGGAAAAATAATATGGCTGACATTACTGGGTCACGATTGCCAACTTTAAAAGTACTATTGCAAACTAAATAATTCGTATTCTCTTACTTATTTATGTATTCATATTTTTTATATATATATTTTTTTCTATATTTCTTATGATGCAAGAATATATTGTAATACAAGAGGAGACGTCGGGTGACCTTTGTACCTTTTAGTCTATGTCGATAATATTATGTAAACAAGATCACATACGTACGTACAAAACATAAGGACCCCTCGTAGAGTATGTTTGGAAAGTCGTCGTACCCTATGAAAATTTAGACGAAATAGACTTGAATTTTTACACTAACATTTCTGTATTTTTAACACATAACAATTTGAGGAACAGTGGATAGAACTATCATAAATATTAGATATTATAAAATATATTAATTAATTATTAAGCATTCAATCGACGCTGTATATATTTTATAAATGATTATTGTTTTGCTAGAGACGAAACCCGTTTGTGAAAATGCATAATGTATTGACATTATAAGAGATACATATTATATTAAGAGTTAACAACTGTAGGTATAACAAAAAACTAATAAGTTCAAACTATCATAAGACTCGTTCTTTGTGATTAAGCTTTTTGCGTTTTAATAAAATAACTCAACTTCACGCTCTATCTCGCGCACAGCTGTTTAGGCAAAGGAAACCTAGTGCTAAGACACTCCTTTCCCCACTTTCCGCTGATTTTGAAGGCATTGCGTGTTGAGTGGCGAAACTCAACGCCGCGTTTCTTCTCGACTTCAGAGCGATAAAATGGAAATATCATTTTCAATAAATATTTCATTTCCTCGATGGGTATCGAGCCCACAACCAGTTGCGTTTGTAGTCACACTTTGGGCCCCTGCGCCACTACTGTCTTTTTTATGCCTTTTACTTATTTAAAAATAATACTAGTATCACCACTAAAAATATTTTGTTAAAATTACTTCACTTGTTCATATACATTTAATGCAGGCTTGGAGTGGTCTAAAAAAACGGGTTACGGCGCCCCATAAACTCCCGAACTCGTAAAAGTTACATACCTCTCTGTAAAGCTTTAAATCTGTAAGTGAACGCGTTCTGTGGAGCAAAGCTACAAAAATATTCAGGTTTAATTGGGACACTGTGGAATATGGATAGCGTATAGAGTGCACGGGTTTATTTAGTCAGTGTTAGCTCTTGTGTTTGCCTTTTTTCTTGTTTTTATTAATATTTTAACAAATGTAAGGGGATTGTAAGGTAGAAGTGTCTTGTGTTTTGTTAATTTGTCCAATAGATGAGAGAGAGAGAAACCAAAAAACACGCTCCTAACATTTTCTTTCGTTAGAAGTCAATATAGTCAAAGAAAGAAAATAAATAACCTTTGTAAGAACATTTCTTAACAATACACAAATTGTATAAAGCTCCTAAAAACAGATCGTAGTAAACAGATACATTACTCACAGACTACTTCTGTGATAAAAGATTGCTTTGGTTTGTTTTGCTTTGAGCTAAGTCTTATATGTTTTTTTAGCTTCAACTGTATCTAGGTAGGCAGGGGGAACCTAGTATTAAGACACTCCGTTCCCCATTTCCACCAAATTTTGGAAACAATGTATGTTGAGTGGTGGACCTTAACGCCGCGCTCTTCCTTCACACCAGAGCAATTAACGTTATTAAATGAATGATCATGTAGATCAAGCGGGCGAAGCTGCGGGCGGGCCGCTAGAATTTTAATTTAAAAAAGTCTTTACTTAGATCATCTTTATTCAAATTTGTCAAAACTACATGAATAAACGATTTTTCCAATAGCTGGCTTAAGATAGTGTCATGTACGACGGCTATAGAGGATTTATCGCTCGAAATGCACTATGCAATTTGAGGCAACGTAACTTTACGAAATATTTGGTTCGTTGTGAAACATTTGTAGGTTTCAGTCTTTGAATTCAAAATACAATTACAATCTTTATACAACTTTTGCTATAGGTATATATTATTCAAAATCAGCTCCACCCTGTATACCGCATGCAGCAGAGTAAGCATGCATGCATGCAGCACCTAGAGTTAAGACACTCCGTTCCCCACCGTAGAAAAGAAACTCCCTTCTATCTTTTATTTTGCGAAAAAATGAAATTAAAATTAATCCCCCGAGTGGGAATCGAACCCACAAACTTCGTATTTACTGGCAGACTCTGTGCCGCTACGTTGCCATTTACTATTGAAAGTTATTCACAATATATCTACATTGAACTATATAGGCTAATCTTAAATCTTTGGTCCGATTCCTCAATTTACTTGCAGGTCAGCTATTACGTAGTCTGCGGTCGTTTCTATATAGGGTTGGGGAGGCCGAGGCCGTCTATTTGAAGTTCAATCTTTGGAAACTAAAATACGAACCCTCTTAACCGATTACCAATACAGTGTATAGGTAAATTTAGATCTCTTTCAGGTCAACATTAAAGCTTTACGCACACAATGGACTAAAGTTAATACATTTTAAGTTTAACTTACGTGCTTTATTTAATGTTATTTTTTATGTACACGCTTTATCCCGCACATAGCAGTGTAGGCAAAGGGAACCTGGGAACCTAGGGCGAAAACATTTCAGTAACCCACTTTCCGCCAAACTCATACATTGACCACGCAATGGACAAAGGAGTGTGTACACCTATACTACCATATGCGGGATACAGTGTGAGGCTAAAAGAAAAACAAAATGTATAGTGCTGTTATTACAGCTTGCTCACTGATATCAGCATTCATTAGCGTTAAACCAAACATCTACAAGTTCCCGTGCAGCAAACTTAGCGGCACAAAGCTCGTAAATAATGTTATAGCCTCCAGCTTAAAACAAGCTTAAAGCTTTGTACTTGCGTGCATAGTTGAGTTTCTCGTGCTCGACGTAAATTCCTTAAGTAAATATGTGAGTGCACAAATGTAAAATCAAATACTAAAGTATTAAAAATGTAGTTTTGCCAAATATGTTCATAATTTCAAGAAACACACTGTGTGGTTCTAGTTTTGTAAAACTAGTTTAGATCTTAGCAAATACAAATGAGAATTTAACATTAAAAATCGTATGTAAGCTAAATCATGAAGATTACATATTGTATTTAGCTGGTGTCTGGATGTTAAGACACTTATTATGGATGTTAAGACACTCCATTCACTTCCATTTCCCACTTTTCGACGAATTCTGAGTGCTTTTCGTGTTGAGTGGTGGAACTCGATGCCTCACAGAGAAACTGGAAATATTAAATATTTCATTTCCTGGAGTGGAAATCGAAAAAAAATAAAATGACAAAAATATAATTGAATTGACTTCACATTATCAATATTTAAAATAAAATATTCGTAATAGGTAAAAAATGAAAGGAAAACGGCCAAAGAGCAACGTCCATGGCTATTTTATAGAATCAAAGTAGATATCCCATAAAGTAAATGGTTTTGAAATTCAAAATTGAATCACCCATCAAAACTTTCGAAACAGCGAAGTTTGAGTGAAATTGAATCTACACAAATTTCAATGAACAGGCCCAAGTGAGGTATTTGCATAGGTACGTTTAATTCAATTAATACACTTCAGGAAGCCCGGTGAAGCTTTCGAGTATAACTAACTCTGTGTAGCAGTTCTATTTATTTTGATTTCTCGGAACAATTATTTATAATATAGACTTTGAAAAGAGCAACTGTTGAGTTTCTTGCCGGCTCTTCTCAGCAGAACTGCCTTCCGAACCGGTGGTAGCTTTTTGTTGACATGTACATTCGACGATTCAAAAGTGCTTGTAATAGTTTATTTGAATAAAGAATATTTTAAATTTGAATTTGATTTGTGGATGCATTGTGCGTTGAGTGGCGGAACTCAACGTCACGCTTTGCCTCGACACCAGAGCGAAGAAATGGAAATATACAATTAAATAAATATTTCATTTCCTCGAGTGGGAATCGAACCCATAACCAGTCGCGTTTACATTCACACACTTTTACCCCTGTAGCACTACTGGTCTCATGTCGATACTGGTAATATAAAAAGGAATTTTCTATGTTTTATATTGTTTCTTGTATAATGGTGATTACATAATGACGGACTAACTTTATTAAGTCACATAGAAACTGTTTATATTAAGTAGCGAAATCTGTTGCCAGACTTCGTGTATACGTTAGGATAAGTACAGCTCATGAGGTTTAAGCAGAGCTTTACAATGTCCATTCTATTTTATAAAGTAGATTGAAGCTTTGAAAAGATATACGAGTATATATTTAGCTTCACGCTACATCCCACACATAGTAGGGTAGGCAGAGGGAACCTGGGAACCTAGTAACTAACATTCTGTTCCCCCCTTTCATCAAATTCTGGAGGCAGTGCATGTTGAGTAAAAGAACTCAAAGCTGCACTTTGCCTGGACAAGAACGAATAAAAGAAAATATAAAATATTTTATTTCCTCGAGTGGGAATCGAATCCACATCCTCGTTTCAGTCGCACGCTCTTACACCTGCGCCACGATTGGCCTCTACAGTTCTCTCATATCCATTAAGATTAAAATCGGAAGTGTAAAAGTCACCAAATGTGAAGCCTGATTGACCAAATGAACCAAATGGAATCCTTCACAAATATCAGTAGTATCGATATTTGTTAAATTCCATTTAGTCACAGACCATGTCATAATCTTTTCAAATATATTAATTCACTTCAATTCAGCTTCACGCTGTATCCCGCACGCAGAGGAAACAGGGAAAAGGCAATAATAAAAACTATTAAATATTTAATTTAAAAAAAAATGCTTATTGAAGTAGTTTCGAAACCAACCAACAGTCGTTTCATTTATATGAGACCTTATTCCATTTAAACTTCACTTCAGTCCTAACTCCTAATTTATTAAAAATGTAGGATATCATATTTTAAAAATAAAAAGATATATATATTGTACATATATATCTTTTTATTTTTATTTCCAGATAAAACGGAACACTCAGGTTCTCTTTTATCTAACCCTTTGAGAATAAAGTGTAAACTTAAAAAGAATATAAAAATAAGTTAAAACTTTCTCCATTGCATTGGTTTGAAAATGGTGCAAACTCCGTGTTTGCTAGCAAGCGTTGAATTTACGTTAACAATTGTGGTAAGAGCGCCGAGTGCGTTTTACGACTAGGACACTTGCAGTCATATAATTTGCGCCTGCCTCCATACAGTAAAAAACTAATTTCAAATTTCCAAAGAAAGATATTTAAATATTTTTGTTCTAAGGCCCTTGTTACGCAGTGGCACAAGGGTGTGAGTGTTGTGGGTCCAATCCCCACTCGGGGTATTGAATTACTATTTATAAATATTTTCATTTTTTTGCCCTAGTGACTAATTTATACTTAAATAATATAATGTCTCAAAAATTCGTCGGAAAGTGTGAAACAGAGTGTGTTAACACTAGATTCTCTCTGCCTTCTCTATTATATGGTGGAGTAGGCCTATTTATAAATTGTCCCTAGGCCTATTTATAAATTATCTTCATTACCCCCCTCTCAAAGGGCAGCGATGAGTTCCATCACTCGATACAGTGTTTAAAAAATGGTCAAAAAGTAGGGACTGGAGTGTCTTAGCACTAGGTTCTCTATGTCCATCTTGCCTATATGTGTTAAGTTATAAATTAAAGTATATACAAATAGTTAAGTTATATTTTAAATATGACACAGATTTGAGTTAAACCACAATGTTTCACATAAAACCTTTCACTACCTGCATACAAGACGATCACTTAAAATAAAACGTCGCTGCCAATTATAGCTATTAAGCACTTTAGTGACAAATTTTAGCGCTACAGTCTAAAGTACAATGAAAGTGTACTTTCAGGTTTTTATATTATTTCTTAAATTTTATTATTTCTAAACTATTAAAAAAAACACTTTAAATAAATTATTAAAGAAGAAATTTGAAGCCTTAGGATCAATTTGTTGTCCTTTTGTCCATTTCAGCATGCAATTTTCGATGGAATTCTTTCGATTTCGATTCAATCTGCCTCTCCTGAGATGGGAAGAACACGAAGAGAGACTAACAATATACAAATAATTCTAAGTTCTCAACTTACGTCAGAGCTTAGAAACAGCTGTATCACAAATATAAATATTTCTCTGAAAAGATTTGAATCCAAAACGTGACACGTTCCGTTTATTTCTTTATTTTATCCTAAGAAATATTTCACCTTAACGTATTGCCATAAATCTATCTAGATTTATCTTTACTAAATATGGCACCGAGCCACACAGTGTCGTAACCTTGTTAAGGTTTTAATCCAGAAATATAGTAGGTAGCTAATGGTAAATGGGGCTTCGTGGACAGTTCCGAGCAATCACAGCAATTGAAGCAATCAAGAGCCAAACTGCAGCGAGCACGTAACTTCCGGTTTTCCACTCCACTTCCACATACTTCCACATAATCAATTTCAGTAGCAATTCACTGGTTACTTTCAACATTTTCATGATTGAAAGGCAGCATGATGATTTTCATGTCGTGCTGCCTGATACATATGGAACTGTACTATTATCTCTTGTATTTTATTTCTTTAATAGTGGCTTATAATATGTAAAAAATACAATTGAAATAAAAGGAATCTTTTTAAATTTTTATCACTTTTTCTCTCTTGTATCACTTTTTTCAAGCTTAGAAAAGTATCAAATTTTTTAGTTTTGTTGTTTTTCAGGTGCAATCCCAATGGTGACAGCGACTGTGTACTGCGCGCCCACCCCATTGCGCTACGCTGCTCTCGCTGTATACAGTCTCGGCAGCATGTTAGGTCTATACAAGGTAAGAAATATTAACTTTAACATGTAACTACCTATTTTGTATACTATTTGCTATATTTATGAACAAATCAAAAAATAAATATATACATTTTGGCGTATATTAAATGGGTGGCCCATGCGTAACAATTAGATATTTGTGCTGTATATTCACAAATACGTTGTACCCTTATATAAAACTTTTGATTTTTTGCGTATTTTATCCCGCATACGCAGAGACACCCTAGAATCAAGACAATGCGTTCTCTGCTTTCTGCTGCCTCTACTAGAGCGGAAAAATGAACAGAATTAAATTTCACGAGTGAGGATCGAACCTATAAACATTTACAGCCAGATACTACCCTGCTGCCGCACAATAGCCACACACTAAATTGACATGGACTCTAGTCGTCGTCCTCTTCTTTGAAAAGAATCTCGTTTTAATTAAAAGTGCACAAGCACAAGGCGGCGTTAACAAGAAACGTCACTACGTCATATCCTTAAGATATATTACTGTTTTGTATTATGCAACTTTTGATATTAGAAATTTAGAAAAACATTATTTTAGGGCCCAGTCATGGCGCACAAGTGTGTGACTGCAACGCGACAGCTTGTGGGTTCGATTCCCACTGTAGGAAATGAAATATTTAATATTTTGTCGAATATGTATAACATGTGTCGGGGTACAGCGCGGCTTAAGCCACCCAATACGTCTCCAGAATTCCGCAGAAATTGAGAACGGACGTGTCTTAATGGGAACAGAGTGTCTTAACACTAGGTTCCCGGGTTTTCTCTGCTTACCCTACCAAGTGTAGGATGTTAAAAAAATTATTACACCTCATTCCCTAGCAAAGAGCCTAAAGTACTGTCCAAAATGAAATAAATTTAGTTAAGTATAAAATAAGAATTTTCTAAAAACTTATCAAGATTAAACTTGAAAACCACTAATCTTGAATTTCTATTAATTAAATTAACTTAAGAGCAAAAATCCTATAGTCAAAGCGGTTTCTGTGAAAAGAATGTCTGAATGTGTTTCTATTCAGACATTCGCTTCACATTTGCTTTTACGAGAAGACTTGAAGCACGCTACAAGTGACCCACGAGTCACTTATTTAATTCAATTAATAGTTTTTATTATTACACAAAGTATAAGAAACACATTACATTCCATATATTACAGTATTGAACAAGTACAATAGCAATAATATATGTGTGATCTCTGGTTTGCAGCTAACTTCTATCCATACCTATATTATAAATTCGAAAGTAACTCTGTCTGTCTGTCTGTCTGTCTGTCTGCCTGTCTGTCTGTCTTTTACGCAATCAGGGCCAAACCGCTAATTTAATTGTGATAAAATACTCATATAGAGATACTTGAGGGTCCCGGTATAAACATAGGATACTTTTTTTTCTCATATTTTTAATATTTTCAATATATATTAATATATTAAAATAATTAATTTGACATGCAATTTATTCCGCCATGTTAATAACAATCGTCGCTAAGCAACGGCTTGCAAAGTTTGTTGTTTTAAGAAAACGTCACCCAAAATGGGTTTGCTTAATGCATACATGGCGCGCGCCGATATAGATGTGTATACATTAACAAAAATTAGATGATTTCTATAATTTGATATTCATCCTTATGAAAATAAATATAATAGTCACTTTTAGCATTTCATCTAGATGGAAATTATAGTTTACTGTATAACATTCTAATAAATAATTAAGATGTCACTGATTCCAAATGACCTAGCGTACGAGTGGTATAGTATGACCGACGCGAACGGGCAGATGACTTTGATGGTTTTGTAAATTTTTATATATTTTCGATCTCAGTTCGGTTATCTATACCGATGTCATACACTTAAAATATCGTAATTTTAATCATTTGGGATTTTAAATTAATATTGTTCGCAAAAATTAATTATTATTTAATATAGAAAAATGTTTAGTACGCGCGCACGGCAAACTTTAGGTACTTTTTCTAATATTAAGAATTTCCTTTAGTTACTTTTACTTCTTTTGTTCGGTTACTCAGATATTTTTTCTAATAATAAATCTCCACTTATTATTATTTTTTAACTTATTTTAATTATTTAGGCTTATATTTTCGCGGGCGTAGCCGCGTCCGGGCCCACTAGTTTTACTATAAAAACATTTTATTTAAATAAAATTTAAAAGGTTTCCTTATTGCAATAATTCTCCAAACATTCGAAGGTAACTCAGTAACGAAGTGCTTGTAAGTAAGTTCATTTCATTAAATGTAGGCATCTGCCTACAGGAATATCTATTCCTATTCTAGACATATCAATGTTGTAAACATGTCTTGCATTTGCAAGTAGAAAATTCGTGTAAATTGGAGTCTTGTATTTGGTGACACTGACTAATTAATCCAGAATATAGTATATAGCAATATTTACAAAATACGACGGCGTCGAGTCCACTCACCACGCAGTGCCTCCAGAATTCGGCAGAAAGTCCCCACTTTGACACAACGGAGTGTCTCAACACTAGGTTCCCTCTGCCTACCCTGCTGTGTGCGGGATACAGCGTGAAGCTGATTTAACTTTAAATTTAATTTTAATTTTAAAAAAATTCTATTAATTTTATAAGTAACTCTGATTTACGCAGGCAATGCGAGCGTGGTCCCCGTGGGAGAGGCGGCTCTGCTTCGCGGCGCCGTTCTGTATGCGGCTGCTGCTGGCCGGCGCGAGGGCCGCGAGACTTGGCGGCGGCGACCCCCACGCTATTATGCACGTGTTTTTGCAGGTAAAAGGACCGTAAATGAAATAAAATTAATATATTATACGAGTATTAGTATATTTTGTTTGACAACATTATTACAAAATGTTTAATAAATTGGCTGAATCGAGGCCGTTGTACTCGGCACAGGAGCACAATAGTATGTGACTGTAATCCGACAGTTGTGGACTCGACCCCCACTCAGGGGAATGAGTTCCACCACTAAACAAGTTTAGTTTTCAATGTATATATATTCTCTTTATAATGGTAATGTTTTATTATGAATTTTTAAATATTTTAAATTAAGTAAGTAAGTAGTTGTGTAGTGCAAGCGAAACCTGGAGCGGATCGCTAGTATATCACTATAAATTTATGATTACTCAACAGAGTTTTAAACAAATTATATTAATTCAAATTAACATATATATTTTATTGCATTGCATTGTTTTGTGGTTTTCTTGTGGTTAATTAATAGCATTGGAGCAAAAACAAGTTTATCTTTGCTAAAAGCAACGACGAGGTTTTGTGTGCCAGAAATAACTAAAAACTGACCCCAGAAATTTTACTTACAACAAAATTTACCCCGAATATTTAACACGAACATATCTGTTCAAAGCTAAAGTCCAGCACCTAACCCTCCTCCCCCCCACAAAATATCTCTTGATACGCTAATGACAATACAATCTTTTTAGTTTCAAGCGATTCACATGTGGAATACACGTGTGTCTGCAATACAGATACATGTGTATTCCTGTCAGGTTCACAATAGTTTTATTTTGTTACTGAGACATTCTTTTCTCAAGAAATGAGAGATTGCTTTTCTACAAGGAAGATAAATTATACGTATTTCTAATCCAACATCCTTAATATTTTAGAGACAAATGCAATTAGTTTTTTGTTTATGTTTTACGTGCACATTTACACGACAACGTTGTATATATATTTATTGACGTTCAATTATTTTTCAGACATTCACAAAACTTAATTTACATCAATAAATAATAATTAATTTTCCAAAATGAGAATCGAACTGACAACCTGGCGCGTTTACACTCTGTACCCATGCACAACAGCTGGCCTCAATAATGTTGATGTTGGTTAGTTTTTAATGATCATTAACATCTTAAAAGACTTAACAACATAACACGAGCGAAGCCATCGATTTAAACATGTTATTCTATATTTCAAATCATTTTACAAGCATAATATTTCGAGGATTTTCTGTAATTTCATATATTATTTCTAAATATAAGTTTAACAGTAAGCAAAATGAATCAGTCAATAGTTCTCGATATTAGAACCTTAAACATTGCCATATATGTACTGCTAGGGACTACGTAGGGCACAAACTGTGACGAATTGTAATTCATACAATTAATTAAATTAAAGCTTATTTATAATGTGCATACGTAATTTGTTTTTCTTCTATCCTTTGTATGAAACGTCACTGTATTTGGGGCGCGGTCGTCGCTGACTGTAAGCTTGTGTGTTTAAAATGTATGAATGTTGAATTATGCCTTTTTTTATACTAATTTATGTTTGGATAATGATCTTTCTCCTGAAGTGTTTCCTGAGCGTTATGGTTTAGGAGCTTTCAAGCGTCGTGTGTTCCAACACTTTTATCCTCAAAGCTGGCGACTTATCGATCCCCTTAGGTTGTAGATATCCATGGGCAAAGGTTTCGCTTACCATCAAATGGTCTTTTTCAAAATCATTAGCGTCATAATTCTGATCTGTGCGTTATAATTCGCGGTTTATTTGAGTTTGTATTCAACTTTTTATAGCTTCAGCTGTATCTCGCATGTAACAGAGTAGACAGATTGAGCCTAGTAAGACTCCGCTCCCACTTTGACGTGTTGAGTGGCGGAACTCAACGCCGTGCTTTGCCTACTATACGTGAAGCTACTTTGTTGAAGTGATTAAAAAATAATACACAGAGAAAAATTCTGGGTATGTTTACTGGGAACGTGTAGGATGGCCAATAGATAGGGTTTGCCGAAATTCCTACGCGAAGGGAGTGACCGATATTTTGCGATCTACCGTCACAATTTCCATAATTTACTAGGTATACAAACTAAAACTATATGGCAAAGGTCCTACAAAGGTTATAAGATCATGAAATAAAATAAAGAATACAGTGAAATTTGATTAAGAGATTCACTCTACCACCGAGTATAATAATATACTACGACTCACGGATCCTGAAATGATAGTTTTTAGTTATTACTTTACATAAAAGTCAATGTACAAACAACATGAGTTCTAAAAATAAATATACATTTAACTTTATCGGTTATTTATCGTCAAATTATAACAGTGGTATTTATTTAGGATTCCCTTTTACTAAAAGAGTGTAAATACTATAAGGTTTTGAGACCGAAGGTTTGTTTGAGATAGAATGGTAGGATCCAATGATTCTTCTTATTTTATGACATTAAAATTCAAATTTAAATAAAAAGCGGCGTTGATTCCCACGCATCCACGCATTCCACGCAATAACTCGAATATTCCACGGAAAGTGAGGAACGGAGTTCAAGCTGAAAAAAATTAAATACAAACTCATATAAACTGGGGTTTATAACAGTATATTATCCAAACAAAGCTTAAAACCCATGACGCTAATGATTTTGAAATATTACGAAATGCATCTTTTTTTCTACTAATAGCATCAATCTGTAATATTGCAACAGGAATAGAGGAAACGATCACCTCTTTATACTGTTTTAGATGTTGTAACACAAAATTAAATAGATTGTAAGAATTAATTTTTAAATGAAAAATAAATAAAGGGAGCATATGAGACCGTTGCGTTGTGGCTCAAGCGTGTGACAAACGCGACGGTTCCGAGATCGATTCCCACTCAGGGGAGTAAAATATTTAATATTTTCTTTTCCTCGCTCTGATAACGTAAAGTAGTTCTGCGAATAAGATATAAATAACTAATAACATGAAACAATTTGGTTTTTCAAACTACCTATATGTAATCTGATTGTAAGACTAAGAAATACATGTTAGGTTATAAGTTTATCATACGTTTTGGGATTTTTGTAATACAACTTTTTCCTTCTACAGGAAGCTTGACTTCGAAAATTAATATATTACTCAGTTTTAGCTTTATCCTATAGTGAACAAGTTTAATTATTTAACTTTTTTTTGGTTATGCAGTTGTTGTATTAACCGCTATGCAGAATGGAAATGTGAAATATTCATTTAAGCAAATTTTATATTTGTTTTATTATTGTATGTGACTTTTTCAGCATTCAAAAGGGCTTGTAATGGCCTAATTGTATAAAGAATATATTAATTTCTGGTTTTGTTAATGATTGACAATTATATTCATCAAAACAAAATATATAGAATAGTATAGAAATATATTACATACTTTTTAAAAGATTCTCTTTACAAGTAAATAAACGTTCTCCATTATTATAATCTTTATTCATCATAATATATCTTATATGAGATTTTAAATTACACATAGGTGCTTCAGGAGAGACCCTTTTCAAGCTAATCATGACATTTCCGAGCCTGTGACATGAGCAGTCCAAAAATAAATTTCCAAGTTTAACCTAATCTGTCTAACATATAATTATGTCTTATTAAATGAAAAATGGTACTCACCTTAAGGGATTGAGAGGAAAATTTTGTCTTTAAATCTTTTTTTAAGGCTCGTCTCCTCTGTGGAGAATAATATATGTAAAGTTGACCTTAAATTTCAAATAAAAAAGATTATTTCTTTTTGCTTGAGTTCATAGAATAAATCTAATAATACCAAATTTACTCTCAGAAATATTCTCTCTATCTTATTTTATTTTTTATTAATTGGTATTTATTTAAATCTCAAAGTTAAATTCAATTTCCACCAACCAGGTTTTTGTTATGTTATTTTTGGTATCTATTGTAACCGACGTCTTTTTCATTTAGTTTTGTCATCACTAAACAATCTATTTCACATCAGGTCAAACGATAAGTAGATTAAATAGTAATTTACTAAAAGACTTATAAGTAAGGCTTCAACGACAGCAATTAACTACGGCTTCCAACGCTTCCACCAGCAAATGAAAGGTGTATCATCGAAACCATTACTAGGTATAAGTTAATTAATGTCACATTATAGGAGAAGTATCGTTGTGTCAGACTGTACGTGATGTTAGTAGGTTCATATTATACTGAATTTAATGAGATGACTTGAGTTAGGGCCCAATTCTAAAGTAAAATCTTAGAAAGTAGAAAATTATCGATTCTCCCAAACAGAGAACCCCACAGTCAGGCGTCGCGATGACCACGAAAGCCACTTTTAATATAAATATTTTTTTTTTTGGGTTATTAGGTAAATAGCGATTATTGGGTTCCGCTGATAACCCCAGTATGTCTCAAATTTACGTGTACCTAGACGATAATAATTATTTCCCAACAAAAAATGCATTAAGCGTATATAATATGTAAACATTTATGTAGTTAAAGTACTTAATAAATGTGATTTATTGTGAGTTTTTCATAATTGCCTTAATAAATAATATATAATGGATGGCGACGGTTACCTAAATGCAATTAATCAATCAATAAGATATTTATACTTCAATATAATAGTTAATAGTAGTTTACATAGAGAGATAAAAACTTGGAAATATTATCATATAGATAAATCTATATAAGGGAGAAGTGGCATGAAGGAGCCAGGTTTTGAAAGAGCCACTTGCAATATTACAATAGTTTAGGAACGGATTCGTTAGAATATTTTATTTTTAAATGGCAATATTGATTTCCCGCCACCCACAAAAATTTTACAGTTCATCGGAACCAACGGACGCCGATACGTCGAGTAGAAGTTTTTGGCATTCCAAAGTAACTATTTTAACTCCTTTGAGTTGTTTTTTAGTATTTCATTGTAAACAAATACGGGTAATTGGAATATAGATTGAGTTTTTTGTATATATTTGGCCTTGTAACTGTATTAAAATTGAGTTTGAGAAGTTTTGATATCGTTGTCATTTTGGAGGTTACATTTTTTTATAGAATAAGTTATGAAAGAGCCGGGTGGACGGGCCTTGAAAGAGCCGAAAGAAAAAACGAAAAAGGCCCGAGAAATCGGTAATTGAAGAATTAAATTGGCCATGGCCAATGGTTTCTGCCTAGATAAGTGGAAAGAAATTGAAAATGCGAATGATGATTGGCTCAAAGGATTCATATAATGTGATTGGTCTGAATAATGTAAGATTAAAAAGTTTGTTAGAATTATCTACATAAAATGACTGATAGAATTAAAAAAACCGTTACTTTTTAATAAGAATTATTAAATTGTTTTTATTTAATGTTGTTTACCATAATTTTCACTGTTATACCTCAAAATATAGGACTGGCTCTTTCATAACTTTTAATGGCTCTTTCAATACCGAAAAGTTATGAAAGAGCCAAATGACACATTTTTTTAAAATGAATATTTTATTGATTAATTATTGTATTTAAGGGTTATTTCGTACGAAATTACCTAGTTTAATAAATAAATAATAATTTGAGGAAAAAAAATCTTAATTTCTTTAATTAAAAGTATATTTTTTTGCTTCATTTAGTAAACTGGCTCTTTCATGCCACTTCTCCCTTACAAATATTTTCAAATTTTCTATCAGGGGCGTAATACTTGTATTCCGTTTCTTTTGGTGTGTCAAGGCACAAGAAACTCTTAAAATTTTCTTAACAAAATTAAAATATAATAAGATATTAACTGGTATGCATGTGAGTAGACGAAAAATTTGTAAAAAAAGATCAATCCTTATTCCAGGATGCAGTATCCTTAGGTGGTGGTGTGATCGGCGCCTTGCACATCCCTGAGAAGTGGTTCCCCGGCTCCGTGGACCGCTGCCTCAACTCACACAACATTATGCACGTTTTGGTAGTGCTTGCTGTTTACTCTATGCACCAGGTAAGATATTTAATGTAATACGCGTGTACCCCTGCGCCACGATAGGCCTCATAAGTTACGTTACGTTCTCCAGTTTTCCTCAAACATTACTTCAAGAACCAACGCTAAAGTTTATCTATAAAAAATCTAAACCATAATTATTCGACTCTTAATTTATATTCCTAAAACTACTATTTTCTATACAGTCATTAAGATTCTAGAACATATATTTGTAATAATAATAATTGTTATTATACTTAAAACCTCTTTAATATTAATAATCTGTTTTAAATGTATTTTTAATTGTCTCCAGGTGACGACACGAGACCTCGCATGGATGTCTCGTGTGGACTGCCGCGCGCCGCTACGCCAGCTCTGACGCAGCCTTTACACCTGACTTAAACCACATACGCATTTCTTATACTATATTTCCTTTTTATAAATAATTCAAAATACATATATAAATATATCTATATATTAATAGTTCACAAAATTACCTTTATAATAAAAAAAAACTTTGTTTTTATTTTTATAAAGACATCTATAAAATGTGAACGAAAGTTATCTACTGATAACGCTCTAACGCCATAATCGATTAACATTATTTAGTAATTTAGTTAATTGCAACACTGTTGAGAATTTTCCTATTTATTTAGATATTATTTTTAGTGAATATTGTCGCACTTTACAGATGCTTCCCAAATCTTAGTTTGTAAAAGCTGTATGGATATTCTAACTGCGGTTAGAGGACAATATAAAGGCCTATATTACGTTATTATAACAGTAAATCGTGATAATAGTTAATGTTTCGGGCTATCAATGACGCCACAAATGATTTAAATTAAAATTTGTTATAAATAGATATAATAAATGTAGAATTAAGATAAAAAGTACAATTAATATTTTAAATGATACTCAGAAACCTTCCGTAGGCTTTATAATTAGTGTGGTACGATTTTTTCAGGATTGCTCCTTATTATAGGTTAAGGCTGCGCTTTGTAGATGCAACGGCGAGTAGGTATGTTTCCATTAGGGTTCCCTGTAGCTGATAATGTATTATTAAAACGTTGGACAATATGAAATGGTCTTTAGACGCACTATTAGGTTATTTACGTACACGTATACATTAGATGAATTCGCCGTCGATCCACATTTGTAACAATTTGTTCATTAAATATATCCAAATGCAATTATATGACATTTATTTTTGGTTCAGCACTTTTCACCGACAGCCCTATTATAAACATATAATGGTGTCAAAGATCTCGTAAATACAATCAATATGTATAGGTAATGACACTAAATTAATATAGATATTAGAATATAAAGTAACTGCGCGCTAGAGTAGAGAGTAGACTTATCACTTAAGTTTCTATAAACATTTCTTCACTTATTTGTAAGTGAGTAAAACAATTAATTATTTATAACTCAACTTATTTATTTAAGTTAATTAAATTAATTTTAATTTTTCGTCGTATCGGCGTATGTTTGAATTACTGTATGCTTCGACTTTCTTCGATATTATCATTAGTAATTACAAAAGCCATCATATATTTTTATATAAAATACATTATCTATGCTTTATTATATACAGTCTCATATAGGTATAGTAATAAAGGGCAGAAGCAATTTGTCCTTACTCACCTTAGAAATTTTACTAATAAAAAGTTAACCCTGAAGAATAAAAAAACCTTCACACGAATATCTGTTGAAAGCTGAAGTCTAGGCCTCCCTGGAAATTATCTCTAGATACACCGATGATTATAAATTAAATATTTCCAATTTTAGATAATGTATAAAAATATGTGGTGGCTCTATGTGATAATAAGTTTTATAGGCCTAAGATAACAACATGTCAATGAATTTCAACAATAAATTACAAAATATGTTGATTTAATATAAACTGTGTGTCGCATTCGCTTTAAAATCGGCTTCCTCTTAACAATTTTTTTTGTAAATAAAACAAATAACTAACTAAGCATTTTAAATATGCACATATTAATTATGAAATTGAGGGTAACAGGTCCCATATTGAAAATTTACATAAAAATCTCAAGATTTTCTATCGCTTCTATTCTACTATTAAAAATTTAAAAATCTTGAAGAAAATGTCTTAATCTTAGCACGTTTAATATTTAAGGTGTTCCCTCAACGTAGTCTAAATATACCCCTAGAATAGTTAACGAGCAATAATAATTAGACAATTTCTAAGAAAATTGACAAAATTTGTCGCAATACTGAAAAAGCAATAGCTATGCGTCATACTTGTCAAAATTCTTTTAAATAGATACTGTTTATAGTCCATTGAAATATTAGATTTTTCATTTTGGGTTACGTTTTTCAGAGGATACAATTTATTTTTTTAATATGTGGTAGAGAGTCCGTATAAGATTAAGTTCAAAGTGGTAGGGGTCACCAATCCTGTATCCCGGCTGTCAAAAATGGATCCAAAGGGATTTCGCGCTGAATATCGTAACCAACTTTTCCCCAAATGATGACCCACAAACATGAACCGACAGCTCCTCCCCCATCTCATGTGGGGGTAATATATATTAATAAAATAAAAGCGCAATCTCTGAAATACGCAACCCCAAATGTAACTTTTCAATAGACTATTAGGTTTACTAGTATTAGATACCAATTTTAAATGATTTATACCAAACGACACTAGTACGTACTCTTAGTACACATTTCAGGGCCAGGCCCGTACCTGCCAAACATGTAGTTTACCATTTATATTTTTGGACAAATTTCCAATCAAATATTTACTATTACAGCGAGATTATTTTTCTTCGTTATATACATAACGCATAAATGTCAATATTTACAATTAAAAAATAATATTATAATATTTTAAATACATCCGTAGATTTATTATTAAGTTTAGTTGTCAAGTACTGAAGTGCACCTAACCTGATGTGGCAGTACACAGTATTTTTTACACTAAGTTAAAAATTATAATAAATAGAAATGAGTTCTATAAATCCCAACATAATATATACTGAGGCAATAAATAACTAACTTAAAATTTTATTTAATTATTTAATTAAAGGTGCAAGTTTTTTTAAATATTTCAGATTAAATTGCAAATTTATTTTAACATATAAAATATTTTTAAAAAATTGATAATGAGTATGATTACGCGTTGCGCTTGATTTTATAAGAGTAGGTCACAAGTTCAAAGCTTATGTGTATATCATATCTTTTTATTCACATTATAAGCAAAAATACTATTTCAAATAATAGTATCCATTCAATCTTTTGAAATAGCTGTTTTACATCTCGGAAAATCATCTTGAATGGAAATACTAAGAATATGCGACATTTTAACTTTAAAGATATATTGTTTATTCATTATTATTACTTCGGAAACCTACAAGGAAGGAAAATTGCTACATTTACTTTGCAATAACATTGTATAAAATGGTCAACATACAAAAGCATTAAAAAATATAATGTATTAATATATGTATAAATAACAACAGATACACTAGGGCTTTAAAATTAATTGATAGAAGAAAATAATAAATTAAGGAAGTAAATAAATTCCGGAGGACTCGCGGTTAAATTTAGTTTATTTATTACTAGAAAATCAGTATTATTACTCATGTGAGTCTGTATGTATACAAATATAGAATTTTAATAGTTCTGTTATTATTTTAATAATTTAAATTTCTCAATATCACAATTATATAAATAATATAATGTGGTTAATAAATAATAATAGCAATGCAAGCTGTGAGATTTTTTTTTTGGAAAGACATTTGTAAAGTAAATGGTGACAAATACGTAAATCAAAATAATAGAAATTTACATAAAAACTATGTATGCCTATGTTTAATAATATATATAATTATGCATATCTTCTTATATCAATTATATATTTTAATAATTGTGGAAAGTCTTCTCTCAGTATCAGTATTACACCTTACAATTCCACATAAAAGTGGTTTCTTACACTTTTTGGTTACATTTTAATAAAAAATGACCACAGGAAAATACAATGGCGTAAAAACCTTCAACGACATTAGTGCTGCTTAAGAAAGTACGTCAACCAATACGTCAGTTGTTTTGATTCAATATTTATGCTTATTTATGCTTATTTACTGCTTATTGGTCATAAGTTATCATTTTATATTAATAATGTATACATTTTGCCACTAAGCTTTTTCTTTACTTTACCAACACTGGGTGTATCGATTGATAGATTGAAGTTTTCCTATTGAAGGAATGGAGGAATGTGAAGGCCACTATCAGTCCTAATATATAGATTCCAAAACTAATTAACCTATTATAATTTAACCTGTCGTATGTATTAAAAATTTAATATTAGTTTGAAACTTAAAATTAACTTGCACTTATTTAAATAATCATACAGCAGAGGGAGCTTAGTGTTCAGACACTCCGCTCCCCACTTTCCTCCGCTCCTCATTTTTTAACCGACTTCTGTAAGAAAAGGAGGTTATCAATTCGACTGTATTTTTTTTTTATGTATAAATTATGATTGAATGGTATCTTCCTATAATTAAGAAGCCCTAAATGAAAATATATCTAGAGTGATATTCAAGAGCAATACACCAGTATTTGTAAATTTTACTATATAGAAAAAAAAATAGATAAATCACATACAATTACTATGTTTGTAAGTTAAACAGACACCAACGCATTTAGTTCAAATTATATATAAAAAATGTAATTCATTGTAGAAGTTGAAGAGAGTATTAAAGTTCATTTGAATTTATTCTGTATAGTTTTATTTGAAATGTTATAAATAAAAATCTAATCAAATCAGCTTCACACTGTATCCCGCACACAGCAGGGTAGGCAGAGGGAACCTTGTGTTAAAACACTCCGTTTCCCACTTTCTGCCGGGTTCTGGAGGCATTGCGTGCTGAGTAGCAGAACTCAACGCTGCGCTTTGAGAGCGAAGACATATAAACGTAAATAAATATTTCACTTCCCCGAGTATGGATCGGACCTACAACCGTTTCTTAACAGTCACACAGACGCCCTCAAATGTTATAAATACTACTTTGTAAGTCTAAAAGGATTTAGATTATTAGTATAAAGATGACGTCATCGGGCCGCAATGGGACTGGATTGGATTCTCACTCAAAGCAACAAATTATTTTTAATTTTCTACTTTGGTAAGACATACCGCGGCGTTGAGCTACACAATATTCCGTATGCGAGCGGAAAGAGAAGAATGGAGTGTCTTGACACTAACAGAAATAACTGAAAATCGCCAGCCATTTTAAAATACAAATATAATTTTCTTCCGTTACATACATAAGCATAAAATGCTCCCCCGAACGGAATTTGAACAGCGAGTGCATATTCGGCATTAAAGTATAGTTATTTTTTTTAATATAGTTATTTAGTTTTAGTATAATTATTATTAAAGTATAACAGTAATTATGTAGTAGTAATAATTGCAATTGTGATTTTCCCAAAATTTTAAATGTATTTTTTTGGTAATTTTAATTACCTATTACGTCATGTTCGTTAGATATAATTTAGTCAAATATTGATTGTAATTTATCAATTAATTATCTGTTTTTATCTTTAAATGTATTACAGGTATTTAGTACGCCTGATAGTGCACCATGGATTTGATTAACACTATAATGTATATATTTTTAGGACTCCGTACCTCAACATATATCCCGTAGATTTTTCCCATCCCATGTAGATATTTCACAGAAAAAAAATCGCGGAAAAAGACAAAAACTGATGTCTAGTTTCTCTCCCAAGTCCCTATTCTGCAAAATTTGGGAGACGCATACTTAAACATAAAAAAGTAAAAAATAAAGAAACTGACTATACAAATGAAAAAACTAACAAGAACACTATGGACGGTGACCGAAGCAGTTTTTAATGGGTAAAAACTCCACATATTCCGCTCCTCGCTGAGGACTGGGTATCTTTGAAAGGTTTCTATAGCAATAACAAAATCTTTCCTGTCAAACACTATACTAGATCCGCTAATTTAATAATTCGTTGGCGTTTTTAATAACGCGTCATTGGCTTTTTTACAAGATTCATCGATACTACAACGAAATCGTTAAAAATCGTGTCTGTACATTAAATATTTAGGGAAAATCAGTGTAAGGGAACCAGTCTTCGGAATTACTAAACATATTTGAATGAAACCTTTTTTTTTTGTATAGCGCCTATGTACCTACTGGCTAGACTACAGTAGTCAGTTAAATTATAATACAAAATGTTTAAGTAACAAAATGCACCTTAGCAAAAAGTTGTAGTATAAATGGTGGGCAATGTTAATAAAATAAAAATAAATAAAATAAAAGATTTTTGTTTTTTATTTTCTCTCCCTTAAGACAAATCGTGGCAAAGTTGTAACTGAAAATGCAATTACTCGGATTAAGGTGGAAAGCAGAGTGACACGATACTAAATTTTCTTTACTTAGGTACTTGCAAGCGACATGGACCCCAAAGACTACGCAAACGACATTTCACTACGGTCGGGCACTAGGAACGAATAAAGTACGAGTTACTACAACAGGCTTTGTGCTAACTTTTCGCTCAATGACAGTTTTCAGTCTTTGACTGTAACATTAACACATACAATTTTTTTTTTAACTATATATTTCTTAATGGGTAACAAATTCAAATTATGAATATGTACATAAAAAAAATATTAACACCACATTTCATACAGATATTTGTAAAATCTAGGTCGGTGTTAAAAATGTTTATTTAATAGTCACTTTATTGATGCTATATTTATTTTATGTAGGTAATTAATATTAGCGATCTCATCTGACTTTGCCTAAGTTTCAAGCATATATATAAGGCCGTCGTGTCGCAGCGGCTCAAGGGTGTGACTGTAACGCGACGGTTATGGGTTCGATACTATTCCATACTATTTCCACATCTATCTTCTGCAATTGCGATCTACGATTGTAGATCGTAGAAATCTAAACTCCCATATTCTCTAAAAATTTGGATATGCGTTGAATGATGATAAAATATATCTTTTTTTTATTTTATATATACCAGTTTATACACTTTATGATTTAAAAATTATTTTTTATGAGAGAGCGAAACGCGCTCATCACTTAACAACCCCATCGCTTCGCTCGATAACCCCCCGGTTGCTTCGGTGATGATAAAAAAAACTATCGATATTGATAAAGGGCAACAATGTTTTTTTTTTCTTTTTTATATTATAACCCTTACGACAATACTTTCTTACTTTCTAAGAACATCGTTTGAATAATTATAAAAAATAATACTAATAATAATAATAAAAATATATATATGCTGAGAATACACGAGTTTATACCTAATATATAACGACGAGAACTATAAATGTAGGAACGTCGATTCTACCAAGAAAAGTCATCATGACTCCGTCGATGAGTACGGACGTGCTCGCTTTGTTCGCGCTTGTAGTGTTTACATCTGTGCAGGCGGGCGTACGCCACGATATTACCCCCATTTATAGTTGTAAGTTTTTAAAGTAAATTATATATCTATAATATATTTAATAATATTGCGAGTCTGCATGTGGATTGAGTAGAAGATATATATAAGTTTTGAGTTTATTTGAGGGTAGTCTGAAGTTTCATTTTTTTTTCCTTATAGTATATATTCGTGCCTGCACATCATAAAACAAAAAATAATATCTAAATTTTATTTTATTCATTTTTTGTTTAAAAAAAATTGAACATTTTTTGTTTTACGTTTTTGTGTTTTCTCAACCTAACAATGTCGTTATAGTTTCAATTTTAAAACAACGAGTTCTTATAGCCGGTTAACATCATGTGTAACATCTGAACGAACATGTGGACTTTTAAGTATCTCATAAGGAAACAAACAACTCTTTGTCTTGTTATGTTTCATTAGTCATATGTATTTCTCAACATGCATGTACTTTGTCGTAATGAATACATATCATTTACTTATACGTGATAGGAATTAATATCAATTCTGATATCGCGCTTGACCGCGACCTGTCTGTGTATTGACCAGAGATAATAACTATACTATGTCTTTATATTTAGTTTATATAAAGACAACTTAAGTCCAATTGCACACAAAGGAATATTTATATGAATAACTTAAAAAATGTACGACTGCTCGTATTTTGTATGCGGGCGATAATGAAAACTAAAAAGAAGCGTTTTAACCTGTGTTATTTATTTGCCTGGTGATATAACCTGATATTGTACCTTTGAAACCAGTTTTTGTACAGGAAAACATAAGTTGTATACATTTGCCGTCAAACCGGAATAAAATATTTTTTCGTTTATTTTATTTTTTATGCTAAAATGCAGCTTGTAGGGTAGACAGAGAAGACGCATTACCTAAGTTAATATTTTTTTTTGTATTTTTACAGATCGAAGAGTACATAATATAAATACAAATGATATACCTTTCACGAAGAATAAAGACGTGAGCGCACCAAAGCCAGTTAATGAATTGTATCCTTCTGCGGTGCTATTCGGCAGAACTTGCGGAGGCACCATCATCAGTCCCAAATGGGTTCTCAGTGCAGGTCATTGGTAAGTGTATTAAGTTAATTACTTTATAACTATAACAAAAAATAAATATAAGATTCTTTATACAAATTCTTAAGATTTCTGAACTAAGTAGGTACATATTATTCCTTACATATGATCCTTTTCCCTTGACCTAGTGACCGATAACGGGTGCGTGAGGTGATTAGCCTCGTAATAAACAATGGTATTGCTGATACCATGGTAAATAGTGTGAGTTACCTACCGTTACCTGAAGTATCTACCATCTGAGCTGGAAATTTTTTTTTTTTTTCGATCAATTCGATATTTATAAAATAAAAACTAAAGAAATTAAAAGAATACAAATATGAATACTACAATATATAGAGTATATTGCTCGTTATCAATATTGATATTAAAACATACCCAGAATTGATTAAATCTAAATTGATTTTGTATGTGAAATGAAACGAAATAGCCTATATAGAAAATTTCACAGTTTACAGTCACTATTGAAAATGATTTCACCAAAATATGAAATAGTAAGTATCTTCTGCAAAATTTATAAAAAAAGACAATTTTTTTAGCTCTGTGAGGGACTAGAATAATATAATATTTTCTTTTAATCAAGTTAATTGGGTTTTAAATTGAACGTAATTAGAATCACAAATTTTGATCGTAGCATAAATGTACGTATACTTTTTAAAATAAACGTATAAAAATTTGAACACAACATTTAAACCTACGTCCCTTGGACAGTATGCGAACAGTTTTTTTAAAAAGTTAAATTTCTCTTTCCTAAATGAATGACTGTTTAAAAAAAAATAAAAGTAACATAACATATTATTAATATCAAAGTAAAAGAACATAAAAAAGTTAATTAGTACTTCATACTATAAGAAGTGGTATTAGGTAAACCCAAAAAAAACTTAACGTAAAAAATACTAAGGTTCACCAGGTTGCTCAAAAAAAACTTTACGAATGACATTACTGCGTTATAATACGCTATGAAGATAAACGTCTGGGTTTTCCCTGTTCGCTCGACTCAATTAATTCGATACTAACAAATGACTGGTATTTAATTACTTTACACGTATTTCTTATATAAAACCCGTTTTCTTGAGGATGTTATGATAAAACGATCAATTTTACAATTTATTACTTTAATTGTGGATAAATAGTAAATTATAATAAATTACTAGGTGATTTTGTTTTTTCCTGCATGTATCTAGTAGCTGGTTTAAAATCAGAGCGAATAAATAAATGTATGAAATATTTCACTTCATCGATTGGAAATCGAACACACAACCTCCCACGTTTACATGCACACACTTGTTCCTGGCTGGCCTCAATAGGTTGTCTAATGCAATTTTCTAAGGGTACCTAAATGAAGGTACATTTAAATTAAAAGATATAAAAGAACTAGCCCATAATTATTGGGTAGCGGTGATTGAAAAATGTTATATTTCAAGATATTCACAGTCCGTTAGTTATTACAGACCCATTCACGAAACGTATTGATGCGTGTAATAAATGAAATATTCGTTCAAGCGTAACCCGAATGTTACCAGGTTCAACGACCATAAAGGACTATACAAACTTAACTTAGCTCTAGTTTTGCTTATATATTTTTAACTTAGCTGCTCCTTAATATTTATAAAGTAATTTTCTATAGGCAAACAAATATATTTAAAATATTTCTATATTACAAAAGGTAGAGGGAGTCTAGTGTTAAGAAATTATATATTTCAAGTATATGATGTCTTAATTCTAAGCACCCTCTTTGGAGGCTTTGTAGCGGCAAAGCGAAGAAATGAAAGTATTAAATATTTCATTTTTTCAAATGGAAATCGAACCCACAACCTGTCGTGTCCAGTCACACGCTTATGCCCCTGCGCAACGACTGGCCTCAATATCTATATTTAAATGGAAAATATAGAAAATGGCAACAACATTCTGATTCAAAACTTACCTTCGTGAGAAATAATATTTTTGCTTATGATTCATTCGGGTTTATCCACACACGCCACAGGTATATACGGCATTTAAATATCAATTTGCAGCGTTTCAAGCTACCTAGTGCTAACCCGCGCTTCAAGGTCTACCGGTATTATTAATAATATGGTATAATAAAAATAAACATATAAATAATAACGATACAATTTATAACAAGATAACTGTTGGTTGTTTAAATTATTAATATTATTAGATATTTATATTATAAAATGAATTGATTATAATATTACTTCTTTAGATTTATAATAAGCAGGTGCTAGGTAGAGACTATATTCTACAGATAGGAAATTTTGATAAATTTAATTTTTAGCATAATTTATAACTTCTTTTTTTAATTTATTTATTTCTTCCTTTCCAGCACGTTGTTCACGGGCGGACGGGAGGTCCTCGCGGGTACCAACAACACGGAGGACGGTACCGGCGTGAGGAAGAAGGTCAAGCGTCTGATCATCCACCCTCGTTTCTCAGTGGGACCGTACTGGCTTGATGCAACACAATTTAATATTAAGCAGGTAAATATAATATTTATTTTTATTACATTAACTTATACTTATTCGTTTAAAAAATAGTTATTGATGGATGAAAATATTGGAAAAACTGAGTAAAGAAGACCAATACATTTCTTTACCAATATAACGCATACTATTTACATATAGATTTTATTTAAGGACTTTGGATTAGCATATATAATACAATTGTGTGACGTATCTTTTATTGTTAAACATACCTTCAAAACATGTGGCGAAAGGTCACTTCGAGGCTGACACTTGTTTATTTACATGACCTGGTTTCTCCTCAGGTTGGAGCAAGATTTGATTTTCTCCTTGCGGAGTTAGAAGAACCTTTACCTTTGGATGGTTTGACAATGGCGGCGGCGCAACTTGAGACTCGGGAGAGACTACCCAAAGGTGAAGCGGTCGGCTATGGAGGCTTCGGCGCAGAAAGACACGGTGTACGTATCCATGTTTTTTCGTTTTTGTATTTTTTAATTACTTTTAAATATTTAATTAATTGTAATCATAACAATTGTATATTGTAATTCTATATACACTTATGAAAGTTTGGGTTTTTTTCATAATTTATATATTACATAATTGTAAGTAATTTTTATTAGCAAACAATAAAACAAACAAACAAAAGAATACAACAATTACTCATTATCTCTTTTATAATTCTAGGAAACAATGCGAGAAGATATGCATGGCATGGACCTAGAAATATTAGATAACTCAGAATGTTCCTCACTCGAGGAGTTCGACGCCCAAGACATGGTGTGTACAAGAGGAAGAGCACCTCGTTTTGACTCCGCCTGTAATGTAAGTTACTTTCTTCTTTAAATTTCGGCAACTATTCTTGAAATAATATTTTTTTTTAGAATATTAAAAAACACTCTTGAATTCTAGAATATAAAGTAAGACTTTAAATAACTTTACACTCTTATATAATATTAATTCTTACTTTATCCATTGTTTCAGGGCGATAGTGGTAGTGGACTTATTAGCAATGGGGCAGTTGTCGGTGTCGCCTCGTGGGTGGAAAACGACGCATTCGAATGCAAAAACGGTGCAAGAGTCATATTCTCAAGAGTATCGACTGCACGAGATTGGATTCGCAGAGTGACTGGCATATGAGACGAAAACTACTATATGTTTTATATTAAAAAATACAGCAATAAATATATATTATACAACATTGCTAGTTGACCGTTGTAGGTATCAAATTGAGGAAAATTAAAAGAAAATGTATATAATAACTAAAAAAAAAGATATATAAAAATTATATGCATTATAGAGATTATCAAAGGTCGCAGGTCGATCGATGATTTCTGGTTTTTAAAAAAATAGAGTTAAACTTATAAAAGACAATCACTTATTAAGGAATTATGCTATATATTATATAAATAAAGCATATTCCCTTACTAAATAATCATACTAGTCATATTTCAATGTTTCCAAAAGTAATAGCTAGTTACGTATCAACTTCGTACTGTATGTTTGTATATCACATATTGTAGGTATAAGTACTATACGTAATAATTATATACGATAGTTCAAAAGTCAACAAATGCCATAGGGACCCTAAATCTCTCTTATATGTTACAATTTGTTATTTAATTTTAACTTTTTCTGAAGTAAGTTGTACTTTTATATAGTAACAATAAGTTGATTTATAGTAATAAGAATAAAAAATAAAATTGTCTTCTCTCGTAGTAATCTTGTAAGATTGAATAATTCTCTGTATTTAATTTTATTTTAAAATATCTTTCAACTTTTTATCTTCTATTATATATCTCTCTCTTACTATAATGTACAGCACATAAGATTACTACGGGAGGCTTCGTTGTAGTTACTAAGCCAAACTTACTTGTTTGTACAAAAAATACGGCTGTCGAGGATAGTGTTACCATTCTCTTGGATTTATTTGATATATGATTTTAGATAGGTAGGTAATAAATTGTAATAAAATGTAAATAAACAAATGTCTTTTTCATGTCCTATCAATAATAACTGATGACACCATTGTCACAAATATGGTGTTCAAATTCAAAAAGTATTATGACTTACTTTATTTTGTTAATATTTAAAACTAAATAAATTACTCGACAGACTTGTCACTATTTATATAATTTAAAATAATTGTGCTTGAAATTTTAGTATAAATTCCAAGTTTACTTTTAGATTATATTTTAACGTTTTATTATATGCCTGCTATTTTGTAGTCTAATAATATAAATTTAATATTCTATTAAAGATTGAAAGTTTTAGCGCACATTCGACCACCGATAGGCGTAATTTTGACAACATATTTCTCTGATATGCTTGGGCAGTAACGTGCCGTCGATAAGTATAACAAAATTATCGCGTTATAACTTATTGAAATAGTTATTTATATACAGAGGTTATTTTTTATATTAATTCGCGTCTGCACTTTATCCTGTTTAACCAACAGACTGTTATATATTCAAAAATATAAAAAAAATCAGCTACACGCCGAGTCCCGCACACAGGAGGACAGCAGAAGGAACCTATTGTTTAGACATTTCGCGCCGAATGGCAGACCACAACGCCGCGATTTGCCTCGACATCAGAACGAATAAATGAAAATATAAATTTAAATAAATATTTAATTTCCTCGAGTGTACAACGTATTTACAGTCACACACTGGCCTCGAAATATATAAAATATGAGTATAATTATGTGATTCAAATGTATTTACCCGCATCTTTCCTAGTAATATTATTAAGAATTTACCTCGATATTTTGCTTAACGGTGTTTCAACTAAATAACATCCTCACTGTGACAAAACCGCAATACTCGCTAATTAGTAACAAACTTAATTGAATTCCTAATCTATGGGAATTTGTATTTTGCATACTTCCTTATTATGTTTATATTTAAATTATTTTCGATTCCCCGTCCCGGTAGAAATAGCGAGGCGTTCAGTTTTACAGAGTGTCTTTACACTAGGTGGTTTTTGTCCATCCTGCTTGATGTGGAAGATGGGTGAAGCTACAATAAAATCAGCTTCACGCTGTATCCCGCACACGGCTGGGTAGGCAAAAGAAATCTAATATTAGTACACTCTGTTCCCCCCATTCCCATATCCTCTTTTTTAAGTAACCAATCCGCAAAAGTTCAGAACACCTAATTTTAGGGCGGCCACGACTCGTCGACCGTACTATACACAGGACTAAAAGCGAAGAGTCATT
Source organism: Heliconius numata (assembly GCA_016802625.1). Taxonomy (NCBI): domain Eukaryota; kingdom Metazoa; phylum Arthropoda; class Insecta; order Lepidoptera; family Nymphalidae; genus Heliconius; species Heliconius numata. The sequence goes on along the minus strand of JAEBDU010012504.1, from coordinate 107,749 downwards.
CATTGCATTGTCAATTTTCCTCTTAACGTTAGAAACTAGCCGAGCACACTCATCTGGGTAGATAGGGAAAATACACTTATTTCTTTAATATTTCTTGTATTACTTTAAGTATATAATATTACTTTAAGTTACCTATCCATTTTTATTTTATTAGGTATTAACTGCAATTAAATCTACATGTACGCATAGGTTAATGGATATCATTAACATAAGTAGATTTAAATACGATTTACGATCAAATGTGTCTAATTCTGATTTACAAGTGCTTAAAGTAATATTCAATACAAGAAAGTTAACAATATTTGCAAAAAACTTTATATTTAAAAGCAGTTGTTTGAAGGCGACATAACACAATCGACACTATCTCTTGTGGATGAGAATCGAACTCATGACTATTACCTTAGAAAACAGATTCAATATTATTGCACTCCATGAATCTCTGCTCCTACTCTTACTCCACTGACCATATAAAAATATATAGTGTAAACTAAAATACACATTATTTTATCCATTACATTTCAAATTACAATTTCCGTATTTGCAGTTGTTTAATATTTATTTTTAAGCAAACTACAATGGTGTAAATAAAAGGATATGGTATGTCCACAATAAGAAAACAATCACATGTTCTTGGAAATTTAATGACTTTAATAGAAGAAATAACTAAATTAAAAACAGCAAGATAGAAAGAGAAAAAAAATCATTCATCATTAACATGTTCATCTGATTACGTTGAAGCGAAGACCAAAATTAAATCAATGACCTAACAAAATATACAACAAAAGTCATCAAATTAATCGTGTCCGACCATCAGTTAGTCTAGCGTGGACCGCGGCTCTGCTCACCAAACCTATATAATAATTATAATATAATACAACATACATACAAATTTTGAATAATAAGGGGGTAATGTGATTAAAATGAAAAAAAAAGCTAAATAATTGTCTCCTACTTATATAATGTGTAATAATATAAAGTGTCCACTACTTATAAACGTATAACTATAGCTTACATAAATTTCCACACGAGTACTCTAAAGCGTAGTCCCAAACCGAACCAAGTACTAACAATGTGAGTCGAGTTGAGCTCAGCTTAGGGGGCCGTCCGTGAGTGACGTCACACGTTACACAGGGAATATTATATTATATACAAATTTATTTTTCGAAAGTATACTTTTAATTTGACAATTTTTAGGGGTAAAATTGCTAATTATTTTACTTGTATCATCATCACCGTATGTCGGTCCAGTCCTCTAGATCATCGGCTTAGAATGTAAACCTGCTAACAACCTATTACGCTAATTCTCAAAAGAGACAATAAGTTTTTAAAAAAATATGAGTATATGTAAATTATCAGAAGGTTTTTAAAATTAAGAAAATTGATTTGTATCTCTTACATATTAAATAAACTAAAAAGTCGATTTAGTATTCTTTTTTGCACTATCGAATGATATCAAATGTTCGAGACATAACGACAAAAAACAGAATTAGCAGCTCTAAGCCAACGACATAACAAATGGCAGCTATGACAAGAACGGTTGAGGGGTCAAAAATAATGAAATTGGTGTCGTAATTTACGGACGGCCCCTTACGATTGTTGCGGCTATGCTCCTGGAATCGTAACAATCTAGCTTTTTTTGGAGTTTTACTTTTTTACAATATATAGGATTTGTTTTTACTATAATTAATTAATATCTAATATTTACAATGGAGGTGAATGGACATTATTCAGAACTCTACTTATTTTATATCGAAAATTAATATGAAATTCCTACCCAAAACGAACATTATCTACAAATTTAATAAAATCGTGATTGGGCAAGTTGTTTCGAGTATTGTCCAGTAGTCTCGCTGCGGACACGAGGAAGACTAAAAAATTTCAATTTTTATAATGAAAACCTAAAAAAATTACATTAATATTATTAATAGCATATACATGGATGTTAGCTTCTAGTCGCATTAGTAGCATTACCGAAAAAAAACTTAGTCAAGTGTACAGAAATATTTTTACCAAGTTTTTTTTTTTAAACCAAAGTGTAGTACAACCTATTCTACCTACCGCCTAACAAAAACTGCCTCGTGTCCGTCAACAGCTATTCAACAAGGATTCAACAACAGTACATATAACCCCGGAAACAATTACCCAATCTTGTTTAAAAGCAAAATTCTCACCACAAATTAATCTAACATAAAACAGATCGAGCCTCTGCCTCCGCGAACGATGTACATCACTCAAATACAAACACGTTAAAATGGCGGCCGATACCGATGTCAACGGTAAGAGGCACAGACTCGATCTTATGTACAGGAGGCCGTCAGCGTCCTATCGTCAAAAACAACCCCGAAAATTGCAATTGCAATGATTCGCAAATAATAATATTAGTAAAAACAAAACCTCGGCCAGTCATTATCAACTGTTGAAACAGTCGTCGTCGAATTCTATACAAGAGTAAACACACTCGCACCTATCAGAACTTCTCGAACCTCTGGAAACAGTTTTGTCAGTACACGAAATATTCAATTTGCGAATCACTTACAAAATCTTGTCCTATAATCAAAATTCTTATTACGACGTAAAATGTACTATACAATTTTCCATTGAAGTGAGTTGAGGTAATATTCTATATAACATCTGTACGATCCATATTACAATTTTAAGCACACGTTAAACGAACATTCATTCAGGGGGTATATTTACAAGGTGTACGATATAGGCCGGCCGCTGACGGTCTCTGACGTAACGGGGGAGGGGGGGGTGCAGGTTCATATTTTGTGTATCTTCTGCGACACGACGACGGGGTTGTTGCGGCGTATCTCCTGCGCGCCGAGCTCCCGGTAGTCGAACGAGCACTCGTGCTTGTCGCTGTATCGGTGCACCGCGCAGAATAGACCCCCGCAGCGGCACTCAAACCCTGCAAATTACATTTGTAACTGTTAGAATATTCCGTCGTAACACAATAAGTCGAGGTTCAGTTGTAAACGAATGCTTTGGGAATGGGAATTTAGTCAGACTAATGATAATACATATTTAAATTAGTCGCTTTGGTAGACGGAAGTCACTCAATACGCCGAATTATACCGTTTAAATAATATTGTCACAAATAAAAGAAATCAAAAATATATTTTCTTCTTAGGCTACTAAACAACTGTAGTAATCTCAATATTATAAAACAAAAATTACATTAATATATGTGAACATGTTCTATTAGTCCTAGCCTTTCTCACATCAAATTTATTACTCTGCAACACAAGCAAGCAACTTACATTGCAGTTTTTATAAACAAAAAATCGATACTTATGTGAATATAATGTAATTAATGCATCTAATTCGATAATAATTTTAAAAATCATATTTAATTATTAAATTAAAAGAGGCATTTAAAAATAGTTTCAATTGAAACTTAACTCTTATCATGCCACACGCGAATTATAATTGTTCACAGCACATTGATAAGATTAACAATGATAATGTTTCAGCTGCATTATACATGGATGGCTTGCATACATTTATGATATGAAAAATATTGGATATTGTTAATATCCTATACTAAATTGCAATACTTGAAGTAAAATATCACATATAAGACATTGTTACACAATAAAATAAAAATAGAAGAAATAAACGCAGGAAATAATGACAAATTGCTCAATTATAAAAAGAAATAATAACATTAAAAAGAATTATAAAACATAACTAAAAGATGGCAAGTTATTAAGGGAATTATATACTACTTGTATTATTTATTTTATAAAACAAAATAATGAGTATCAACATCAAACGTCACACACAAATAGACCCCTATTCACACAACGACATAGTATTATGTTACGCTGAATAGCATAGTTAGAGCGACGAGATGAAAGGATAAAATTACAAAGTGTATATTCAAATTATTTTTGTTATTAAACAAATATAGAATAATATCTCCGACTTCTATGAATGTGATATCTTCTAAAGGTTTTAGCGTGTTATATTTCGTCTGCTTTACTAAATTAGTTCATGATAATATACAAAGTAATTTAAAAGTGATTGGCTTATCATAACGGAAATAACACTTTGTTGACTTTGTTGCCCATATCTGTTTTATAAAATAACTTTCACATAATTTCAGTGTCACCAATACCTAGTTGTAATGGTAACAATCATAATAATAACAATAAAATAAATATACAAGAAATGCTCCAAATTTCAATTATAACATGAAATACTCCTCAATGGATGCTAATTACGAACTCTTAAGATTTACTCGAAAAAAACACTAAAAAAGAATTGAGTTCAAATTAATTAAAACAATGTTATTCTTGCGATCAAATCCTATATGAAGATTGAAGAGAGTTGTTGAAACTTAAATATAAATTCTTAAAAACTAAAATTACTAGTTTTAAATATTTTTCAACAAAAAATAACAGAAAAGAATATTTACCTGTGAGTCCAACCTTCTTGCGGCAAACTGCGCATCTGTTCTTTTTCTTTTTGTCTTTACTGTCCTTGTCGTCAGCGTCAGTGTCTGACGCACCGGTGCTTGCGCCGCTGGTGCCGGCCCCACTCTCCTCTTCCAGTTTCTGAAAAAACCCGTCATTTAAATTAACTTTATGAAATAAAAATTACAAGTAAAAAATTAAATATTAGCGCGTTATGGATTCTCTAAAATCTCGGAGCAGGACCTGATGTATGACAAAGGCATGAAGTCGAAAATGCGCATTAACACTCGTTTTCACTGTCCGAGCTCCTCTCTCTCCAGCTAACTAAATTCGTAGTGACAATATACTTCGAAGTATATTACAGAAATATATGCGATATCCGTCTACATCACGAATGCTTTTGAAATAGAAAATAGTGTCAGCACTACAAGTTACCCTATCAGCACAATTAGTTAAAAAATTTAGTGAAATATTGTGCGTTTGCACATAAAATTAAAGCAAAAAGTCACAATAATACTGGACATAGAAGACCGACCCGTTTAAGATATTTTTTGCTACTGCCTATTTCAGCGGAACCATATTTAGGTGAAGTTTTAGAATTTTTGGAGCCCACTGCTGCCGCTTCCTCGTGTATCGTATTGAAGTCCTCCTTGATACCAACGCTCTTTCTCAGTTTTAATTCATCATTGGAGTTATCTTGAACCCGTTGCGTCTTATCTTCTATTTTGGGCTCGGGAGCATAATGAGCGCGTTCAGGTTTGTCAGTAGTTCCGTCCGGTGTTGGCAGCGATGTGCTGTCATTTATTTCTATAGACAAGCGTTTATTTTCGATGCTTTTTGATCGTGACACTGCTAAGCTTTGACTGAGGGCCGAATTTTGGCTGTTGTTACTAGATTTGCTGTTTCGTCGCGCGGCTTTCTTCAATATTCTCTTCCCTTTCGATTCTTTTTTGTTAGGGTCATTTTCCATTATTGTGTATTTGTATAGGGATTTTAAATATTTTGACTGGAATAATAATGAAAACTAAAAATACTATTTAAAAATGACCTAAAAATCATATTGTATAAAATCGTTATCGTCACTTTACCACATGATTACAATACGATACTGTCCAGCCATTGTAAAATATTTTTAAACAAATAGATAAAAATTAAAAATCACATGTTTTTTGTACATTTTCTAAAATAAAATAACAAACACAGTAAAATATATTTTTGGTTCTCTTGACAGATACGTCTGTTTGGATATACTTCTTATTTTAATTTGTAAGCGCGGTGTGCCAGTTCTCGTTGGACGTCAAAAATAAACAAATCTATTTGGTGATTTCATCGACAATATTTTCATCGTACACAACAAACTCTACAATCTCATTACTTATTTATTCGTCCTTTTGTATTATATCCGCATTTACTTCCACTTTAAAGGCTAGCTATGATGAGGAACAGCATTTGTATTCAGATAAGGGTTTTATGGACAAGCTTGTATATACATAATAGGAGCAGTTATTTATTGTGACACACGAGTACTAGAGCATCAGGGTCGTCGCTATGGACGGCACAATGTGCGGGAGTGGCTGAACGTCGGCTAATTGATATACGTCCAACGGCAGGGTTGAATATTCAACTGGTGTCGTTACGTAACACATTCCATTTGGTTCTACTGTTGAACTTATTACCTCTATTTTCTTATTTTTACATCTGTTAATAGTATTTTAATTATCTAAATTTGAATATTCATAACGAAAATTAAAATTTATATTATCTTTTCAATTAAATGTAATATAATTTGCATCATTCAGTGGTATCGTAGCCTCTCGAAGTAGACAAACAGAGACATTAGCATTCAATTCCTGTTGTAGCGGTAACGTATAATTATGTGCGAGGTGAATTTTTTACATGCCTTTGTAAGACATCACAATAAGTTATTGTGCGCTCATTAAAAAACAAACTATTTATACTGCAAGATATTCCTTGGCTTAGATAGAATATGCTTAAAGAATAATGCTAATTTCTTCATAGTGAAATCTAGCAAAATCTTACCTGCAGTGCCATTGAACCTCAGTTATGTCGCCACCATATAACATACACTGAATGAGTATGGATAATAAATGTGATTGTCAGCACAAAAGTGGCCTAACTAAAATTCCAAGGAAACATACCTTCATATTTATTCATACATTTATATCTCTTAAAATAAGTTTTAATTAGTCCACTTCTGTACGACAACTTAAAATATGTATATGTCGACATAAACGACAACGTTATCACGACTTTCTATTATAATGTGATAAATTATAAACCGCGATACCACAAGCGATTGGAAAACTAAATAGAATGACCGACACCAATATATTGTATAATTAAGATTATTTATTAATAAGTATAATTCTATTGTTGAAGTGTGAAGTGTTGTCGTTCATATGTTTATGTAAAAGCGAATAAATTACACCAAACAGCAATTAATATCTTTATTCTTTGATAATTTATATTAATATATGCACTATAATAGTCACGTTTCTTGAGATATCATTAAATTCATCATTTTCATATATGACTACAAGTTTTATTATAAAAACAAAAATAATAAGATGTAGAAACTTATAGATTTAAAATTTATAGGTCCATATGGCATATAAATTTTGTATTGCATATTTTTCAAGCACTACGTAAATATCACAAGAATGAATTTTAAGTCGCTAAGTATGTTTATATTCGTTTCCAAATAAATACTCATTCTGAAATCTTACGCAAAACTACTTTGGCCAACAAACAAAGGTATTTAATTAAAATGAAGCATACATATGGCTCGCATATCTTTGTTTCGGCGTGATTCACCTCTATCTGGCAAACACTCAAAATCAGGTCAATGTGATTTGCACTTTTGCACTGACACGAGCTCTTTATTTGCTAAGCTGTTATACACTCAGTCCCAGAGACCAGAGTGGTCTGTTTCACCTATATTATTGATATTCCCTATAATATACAACATGCAAATAATATTGAATTAGTTAGTACTAGATTGCATATATTGAAATAGTTGAAACGAATTAATTATTCGCTTTATTTAATCAATCATAATGCAATAAAAACACAACTTTATATAAATTTACAGTCTCGATACACGTTACGTTACGTACAGCATGTTACAGTACAAAGACTAAAGTCTAAATATAAACGGTTAATATGAAAATTGAAGTTGAAGAATGGAATTATTATTAATTTATGAGTATAAGATCACTCATAGATTACCAGCATGTTTCACCATTCCCCTTTTATCCTTAACAATAGATCAATTTATTTAATAATGATAACATAGACAGAACTATATACTAGGAATGATATTTTTTTTTCATGAAAATACTTACCTAAGTAGAATTTAATTATTATCGCTTCAAACAGCCTCTGAACGCGTGAGTATAATAAATGAACAGTAATGTCACGTAGTATAAAAAGACACGTAAAAGATTGATTACTGGAATATTATGAAATGGTCCTTATATAGACATATAATATGTAACGCTCGTAATGCTGCCACACCAGCAAGTGGCTACTGTTATATTTATGATATCGACGGCGTGAGCTACAACGGTTAATGGACCGTAACCCTAATGCAATGTGGATCGATTTGTAGAAGTGCATCCAATGTGTCTAAAGCAGTAATAAATATGAAAGGTTCATTTGGTGTTTCGAAAGTATGTACGATACGACCGGTACCGTGTTTGGTGGTATTTCATATTATCATACAATAACTGATTAGAAAATGCTCTTTAGAATCCGTGTTGGCTGTAACTAATGACTCGAAACAATAGATTATACAATATCTCGAGACAAAGTGTAGGAAAACGTCATGACACAGTGGTATTTGTGTGGCATAATAAGCAATTACAGCAGAGATCCTTGGATCTGTCTCTCGCTCGTAACAAATATTAAACGTACAAAGTGCTGTCAATAAAGTATCAATTTATAAGTTCAAGTATTTATTTGTTTCATTGAAAGTCTTTCTTTGTCCCCTCATGTATCACTATGCCTTGTTTCATCATAAATATATATTTGGCATCCTTTTGAAATTTTATTGTTCTAAGGAATGTAAGGTGATCGGTACAATTGTTGGCACGTGGTCCATTACTAAGCATACCTATATAACCAGTTAGTATATAAATATACTAGTTAGATATAGTAATATATCATCATTATCTATGGCAAGTATGCGAGCACAGTACTGAGAATCTAATACCGTTCGCTCTGGCTAGCATCTGTTGTGATATGCGAGTAAGTTTCGGTACGTGTGTGTAAATAAGTATGGTTTCTGTTATGTATTATCGGTATAAATGCAGCCAGCCTCGTGACGCGCAAATCAGGCACGTTACCGGGCACTAGTGTTGGGACAAACACTATATCGTTCAAGTTTGTATTAAATTATATTTTGTTTGACTAAATTAAAACTTAAAAACCATATTAAAGTTAGTGCAATTACGTAGTTTTCTTGCCACGAGTTTCAAATAAAAAAAATATATTTCTATTAGAAAAAGATAATACCTAAAGGAAATAAATCATTAGTATCAAACTGAGATTTGATTGAAATTAGACTTCAACACAAATGAAAGCATGAATTAATATAATGTTATTTACGAAATGTAACAAACTAAGCTATATAAGTAATGAAATGTATATATATATATAATAAATGTGGCCTCACGTCTGTGTGTAGCTGCGGCTGCACCGGCAGCGCGGGCACTGTGGGCGTGGCGGCGGCGAGCGGCGTGGCGGCCACGAACGACGTGGACACTGGCGACGGCGTCGTCGCCGGCGGCTGCTGTTTCTTTTTTAACGCTTCCTGAAATATTTACAACAAGTTATGATATAAATAACTTTTTTCTGGAGGTATTGCGTGTTAAGTGGCGGAACCCACTGCCGCGCTTATCTAGCCTAATGTTCGGGAAAATATTAAATTCTGAAATTTTCCTACTATTATTTATCAATAATCTATGCTGTAAGAATATTTTACCACACTATTTATTAGGTATGACTATCGCTAAACCTGCGAAAATTACTTTGAACTATCCTTATTTAAAATTAAATAAATAACAATTTTTATAACCTACACAAGATAAACAATGTGTTAAAATTATATTAATTTAAAGATACTTCACAAATACACCAATAAACGTCATCTATACAACAGTATAATTAAGTGCTTATTACATACTTCGTAAATTTAATATAAATTAATAGTAGTTACAAGTGCAGAAAGCAAGGCAAAACATATATCTTCTTAGATGGCATGAGAAACTAAGATACGCTAGATAAAGTTGGTAATTTCCATGTGAACTAAATCTTTATGAGGAAAATGTACAGGATAGGTGAGTTTCATATTATTAGTGAAGCAAATCAACCCGTCATTTCTAAGCTTCTCCATACAATGATCTACCTCAATTAGAAATAAACTTTGACCTTGACAAAAGTCAAGATAAATATAATATATGTTAGCAACATTTTTTATCCTGCACCGAGTAGACTAAATGAATCTAATGGCAAAACTCTCTATTCTTCGCTTTCTGTCCGAATTTAGGATATATTGAATAAATCGAACCCAAAAATATGGTATGTTAGTTATAAGTTCAATGTTAAACTTAAAATGCGCTGTAATTAATTACTTATATAGAAATCAATAGTAGTTTAAGCTATACAAACCACCAGTAAACAAAACAAATATTATATATATTTAAATTGAAATTACGAAATCAAGATATTGTCTACTGGGCATTCTAAAAAGTATTATAACAACATTATGAACAACTAACCTATTTTTTGTAAAAACAAAACATCTTGAAAAATTTCCTTTATTATAGCAAACGACTGAGAAACCATTCAATATGCGTAGTTCAATTTCCAGTATGAAGTAGGAATCACTGCAAGTGATTGAAGTGAAATAAAGAAAAGAAGAAAAACTGAATGGAGTTAAATGTCAAGACAGATATAATAAAAACAATCCAGTGAAAATGCTGTTTTTTCATATCACTGTTTAATTTTGCTACCCTCAGAAAAACCTACCCCAGGCATAAACCTATGTTATTTTACATATCCTATGTATTAACATTTAATAATTTATATAAACAAATGTAGCGATTCGAAACGAGGCGCTCTATATTCCCGTTATATGCGGGATACGCATATAGATCACAAATTACAACTATTCTCTTTACAAACGTGTGGTATAATCTCTTTAGTCTAATTATACGTATAATCGATTTTTCTAGGTGATAAATGGATAAAGCGACATAATTTACTTAAGCAAATTTAAAATGGCGGAGATATTAAAAATATACATCTGATTATTGTTATTTTAAATTTTCTCTTTATATTATTACCTTCATATCGTTAAATTGAGAGGGTAGTACGTGAAAAGCGAAGGGTACGATTATATTTAACACTTAATAACGACCGATTTTACTATTGTAAAAAATAAATAATAATAATAAACAAACAATGTTTCTCTTAGTAATACTACGTATTTAATACATTTCGACAGATTATTTACACAGATATACATTAAAAACAACATTCAACATAAATTAGTGCATATAGTAAGTGAGACGGCCTGTAAGAAAGGTGAAATTGCAACTTTTTAAGCTGATAGCAGGAGCCCGTAGTGCGGCTATCTCGACCGCATTTTTGAAGTCGCTGACTAAAGAAATTAGTTTATCTGTGGCTGTGAGAGTACCACGTATTGGACATGACACTTTGCCGCACTGTAATTGACCCAACTTAGGAAACCGCCACGTCGAAAAATTTACTTTTTAAAAGCTTTTATTTAATTTTATTTAGCTTCACGCTGGGAGACAGAGGGAACCTAGTATTAAAACACTCGTTCCCCATTTCTCGTCGATTTATGGAGGCATTACGTGTTGAAAGGCTGCTTTGCCTCGACACTAGAGCGAAGAATTAAAAATAATAAATCGAATCCACAACCGTTGTTTGCTTTTACACTCTTATGCCCCTGCGCCACGATCGGCCTCAAACTATTTAAAATAAGCTTATAAATACAAAATAAGAAATATATAAATAATTTAGTCATAATATATTTTTTGTATAAATATTACATACAAATATGGAGCAAGATGATCATTTTTTAATTTCAAATTCCTTACAAGAAATCGCATTCTCGTTTCGCTAATTCAGAGCTATTTACTACTTACGTAACATAACTCGAGCTAAACTTTTAAAAAAGCCAACAAGTAAATACTTTACAAAAGTTAAAACATTTTTAACACTTTCAAGTGTTATTCCACATTGAGGATCCCAATCCCACTACGTAAAATTTTTTAAACGTTTTACTTCAACAAATAAGTTCAAAATAACCCCCCAGTATATATAATTTGTTGTTAATATGTTGACACTTTTTATCGAAAATTAAACTTTAAAAATTTAAATAAATAAAACAATTAACGTAATATTATCGCCCTTGTAACATAATTACTTCATCATTAAAATATAATTAGCACAGTTTGACTTGATATTATTATTTTTTTTAATCTCAATAATGTAATTTAGGTTCAGAATATGTAGATGTAATATTTTTTAACTATTTTTAACTTTCTTAAAAGAATTTCCATCAGGTTCTATCACCGGGGGAGTAAATAATATTAAAGAACAATAAATAAAGTATAATAAAATATTTATTCTATGACACATGAAGTACTATTTATAAAGAGGTTTGGAAATACTCACAGTACGGTCAATGAGTAATGGCCGCCATTAAATTAGGCTTTCTAAACTTTTGCGCATTGTTTACTCGGAAATGAAATAATTTAAAGTAATTAGTATCCTAAAATCTAATCTGTGCAACCCCCTACATCTAACTTCTGGGAGACGATTCGTCGATCGTACTATATATATATATATATATATATATTGTAATATATTTTCGAAGCTCTCATCTAAAACCAGTCAACCCTATTTAAAACACGCAACATACACACACTGCCAACAAGACAAGATTTCAAATAAAACACGGAGCTATTGACCTCAAAAAACAAACCTCTAAAGAAATACTGTAATAACAATAAATTAGCGCGCGCGATTAAATACTTCGTATAAAAATATAAAAGTGGTTATAAATAATAAGTTCTATACATACGTGTGAATGATTTCTTATGCTATAATAGCGTTCGACCGCTTAGTTAACTTCTCTAGGCGTGGAGTGTCACAGAAATGACAGTATCATGATAGAAAGCAAAATAAAAGTTGACAAAACTATTATGTTATAGAGAATGTGTAATAAATAAACGTGTTTGCAAACTATGTGTGTGTCCATTCAATTTTGACACCAAAGACGCTAAGACTCGTATTTATAAATCGCTTTAAGTCTGAGATTGATCTTGAGATGCCATTTTCATTTCAAATTATATATGTATGAATGACAACGGCATCTCAAGATGGATCTCAGAGTTGAGAGCGATTTATAAATACGGGCCAAAATGACTATCATATTTGCGCTTGTCATATTATACAAAGTGTGCTGGTTTCAACAGTATCATGTAAGTTAGTCATAAGCAGTATAAAATATTACTGATACAAAAATGTAAGTAATAGAAACGCAATAAAAAGCCTTTTCACTTATTGCACACACAATATTACTATATTAATATTAGCATATTATTATATTTTAAATCATTTTAAATAAACTACTGCAATAAGCTCACTCAATGTATGACACATCAATATAATTGACACTAACACCGTATGAGTAAATAGTATAAAAATGACCAAACAATAAGATAAGATATAAGTGAATTACCTTAAAGCAAACTGAACATAGTCCGTCCGTGGAGGGATTTCCGTAAAATCCGCATCCTGACCGGCACAGAGCCTCCATGGGGTTCGACTCTCTCTCCATAGTTCCACAATAATTTCACTTTAACAACAACAACAAAAGTTAAGAGTACGATTGCACTATCAGTATATTGCACTTGTTTTTAACACAAAGTTCACAATGATCACAGTACAATGCACTTGCGGGCGTTATTTTAGTCGTAGGGTGGGGGTCGCACGGTATGCGGACAGCGGCCTTCTGATAGCCGGGGAGACGCTACTTCTTTCTATGTCAGGATCGCAAGGGGCCCTGTAACAAAATAAATAACAATTAATCATAATATCAAGTAACAAAATCGGAGAAAGGAAAGAGATTCAACAACATTCCGTGTCGCTTACTTTCATGCTTCACCTTGATAATACTAGAAGAAATCTCATTTTAAAATGGACGTTTATCAGTTATTACCAAATCTGGTTCAGCTTCAATGAAAAATGAAAATAATATCATCAACTCTGGTTGATACCAACAACACTAGTGGTACAAGTGGGCAAAATTACAGTGAAATTTCAATTCATCATGACTTTTAAGAAATAAGGCGCATTTATAACTACGCAGAAAACAACCATATAAAATAAATAGTAAATACAAAAACACGTATGACGCATACAGAGCACGCATTATAGAAAGTGGTATCTAAGCGAGGAACGCGATTTCGTAGGCAAAACATAATATGCATAACGTCAGGTTTGCATAACAAGAGAGAGCTGAGGCAAAAGTGGAACACGCCCGCGAACAGCGGCGCCCGCGCCCCGCGTCAAGGTCCCGCGACCCCCGCCCGACATTCGACACTCGACTCTCCGCCACTGAGCCAGCTGGTGTGATAAACCTGTCGTTACCTTCTATATCGCTTATACAAATGTTAACATTCAAGTGCATTCACTATACTATACTATATTGTTAAGATAACATAGACACAGCGTCATCTAACGTAATGTATTTTGTTCTTGTTCTATAGTCTATAGACGAACATATTCAAACTTATCTACTGAAAATAATCGTTTTTCAACATAAATATCATATTTAACTATTACTTTCATAAACGAACCATTGGAGTATAGTATTTATAAATTTGTAAAGCACAAAGCATAACTAATATATAAACTAGTTGATATAGAGGAGTGACTGAGCGAGGTCGTCACACCAGACCAGCCAGAGTTGGGAGTGTCATCGACCGGGAGGAGGAGCCGGCAGGGGTGCGTGGTGGAGCGACGACGCCCGCGCACAGCCCTACACGTGTATAGCTTCAGTCACCAACCGAAGTCCACGTTATATGACGTGAATCGCTTTACATTCTAAGCTCATTATTGTTTCGTCGCTATTCAAATATACCTTGAAAATACAGCTATATTTATTATATTCATCAACATTCAACGACGCAAGTCGGTTGTTTGCTTAAGCGAATTGGCGAAAACATTTCTTATTTAAACAGAATATATATTAGAGATAAAATTGTCCAACTCGATAGTATACGTAGGTTATCACAAAATTATTGGTGTCGTTCACAGTGTTGACGGTGTGCGTCCCACATGATATATCTGAGGTAGCAACAATTATTTGTTAATGTATCCGGGTCAGGGTCGCTTTAGCTAACGGCTACGGACTTGCCGCTTGTCGATCTCTCTGTCCATACAACAAAATTCCGTTTATATCACAATATGAGTTAATATAATACATATATATATCACTATTTGGTAGATTTTAACAAAAACATTGGAAAGTGTGTCAAGGCTTTTTTTAAGCGATTACAGCAATTATTGACTCGCGAAACTAAAATTTGTACAAAATCATCAACTGGTCCGTTCTTACGTTATACTTTATATCGCGACCTCTTCCTACTGTGACTTAGACGAGTTACCGTAGATTAGAAGTATACATATAAATAATGTGTGTGTGATATGCACATTACAACTATTGCTTAACATTAAGTATATTTTAATGATATACCACTAAATGTTATATTCTACAATATTCAAAGCAATGAAATAATAATTACTCGATTCCTAACGTTTACTGTATTAATACAAATTAACTCCACATTGCCTCACAATCTTAATTTTCGCGTTTAAACAGTATCGTAGGTACAAAACTAAAATAATTTCAAAACCTTTGCAAGGCACACCTTTCAATAGCACAAGTGCAAATCTACAGTTGTCAATAGCACACGGATAAAGGGTTATTTCTAGAACAGAGGACGATATCTATATCGTACAATAGTATTGTAGGTGCCCTATCTATAGCGCGCTAGTATCAAGCTATACGTGTGCGGTGCGCGCGGCCCGCTGACCTACTTGCCGAGTGTTCTACGCAATTCGAACGCGACCCGCTTCGAGCTGCACCGACGGAGCCGAGCCTCACTATTTTGAAGATGCGTAATTGAGCGAGGCATCGTCGTTCCATACAATCAAACATATCATTAAAATGTGTATTTGTATAGAGATAACTATGGCAGATCATTTGATATAAAAGGTAAAAAAATCCAAAATATATATCAAACAAGAAACTAATAAAATCAATATTGTTGCCCTAAAATATCTTAATATTCAAATGTAAACGATTTAAATGTTTCGAGGGGTTCACGTTTATGCTAATAACTCTAAAAAAATACCACACACTGGCATCAGAAAAAACACACGCCGAGCTCTTCTCCCCTGCGACGAGCATGTGTGGCGTAATCCTTAATATTGTTAACAGACGTTTCTAGGTAGCGCGATCTCGCAGGCAGGCGGCTGGCAGCCACTTTCAAAATGAAACCATGAATGAATGAAAGTTTTAATATCCGTGTCTCCACGTAAACAAGATTCAAGAGCGAACTTGCTTGTAAATTTGTCTTACGAAATCAGAACGTAAGTTACAGTCACTTGTTTCTATTAAAATCAAAAACTTCGTCTAGTTAATAACATTATTGGGTTAAATGTTAACTAGTTTTAATTAAAGAAATAATTTTAAATTTATATTTATTAATGATGACGGGCAAAACATTCAAAACAAAAATTCTTTGTTCGAATTCAACTACTACTATTATACTAGTATCTATTATCAAAAATGAGGTTTCACAAATACACAATCGTTCCACTTACGAATCTTATCTTTCACCCAATTGATCAAATTTGAAACGGCCGAGACAAAATACAGGTCTGACCAGTAAAGCAACGGTAACAATAACGGTATCTGGTAAAAATCGAGCAGAGCAAATAAATCCTTGTGAAACTTCAACACGCTTAAAGGATGCTGTTGCAATTATAATTAGAAAATTGATTTAGAAACATCTCAAGTACAATTTTACGATGCGCAAAGTGAATCCGTTATCACGAAAGCGAGGATTCTAAGCGTATAGCGAACAAACAAAAACAAATACACGGAAATACATCAGCTGAAATCGAGGTCAATAAAATTATTTGTTGGCAATGTGTTCTATAAAAAAACGGTCGAGGCACGAAATAAATTAGCACTCGCGCCATTCAGCACAACACGCCTATCTAAGCGGAAACGTTACACACCTAAAATAGAAGAGCCAGGGCCTCGCTCGGGGCTTCCGTGTGGCGTCGCAACGTGGAAGTAAACAAGAGGTTTGTGGCAAATAAAGGCAACAGGTTTGCGCAATTGTAACAAAGCGCTGACAGGACGAGAAGGACAATGACATAGCGTTTGGTGCGCTGCGTCACAGACGTGCACAATGACGCTCCACAAGATGGCCGCCGCGGCGTCAGCTGATCGTGCGCGCACGCAGCTGTACTGGACGTGCCGTTTCGTATATCGCTCTCTCTTTCGGCGGCGGTGATTAAGACACCACTCTCATTGTCTTAGCGTCGCACACACTATTTAAATATGTTAACGTCGTAATTAACGACAATTTGGAAACGATTTGGAAATAAATATAACTGAATTAACTTACAGATGGTTCAGAATAGTAATATAGAGGAATAATCTGATAGAATTTGATGTCCCAATAAGAACATTAATTAACAAAACTATACTTAACTATATTTAAATGAACAAAAGTAAATTTTTAAATTTAACAAGGATGATAAAAATCAAACTTCAATTAAGGAATTATATATTGATATAAAAACCACTAACAAATGGATGTGTTTGTTTTATGATAACAACTGAACATTACACGATATGTATGTGATATGAGTAAACTTTTAAACTACAGGAAACGATAATTAGCTATTAAGTAGAGAGATATGGGAGAGAATACGTCATTCCATTAGATAAAGGCTATTTTCCTTCAATAGCGCCGTTGACGCAAACACATGCATATTACAAACTACATAATGGGCATTACGCAGCGTTGGAGAACTATTCGATTAGAACTTGATGAAAACGTCAAATTGCATGAGAGTTCTAAACAAGCAAGGACATTGACCTTCTGGCATCAAGGTCGGTGCGGCGGCCTTCAAACAGCCTCGCCTAGCTGGCTCACAGGCTGCGCTCGGCGTTTCGCAACACACACAAGGGCGCCGTACGCCGATACACATCTACACATTCAACCACAAGCCATTACCTTCATGCAAGAGCACAGATCCATGGCCACGTCGCAACAACGCTCGCGAGCACTTCACAAACTCAACAACAACAAAAAAAAAACAACACGCAACTTTTTGTCGAACGAAACGAAACGGCGCAATTACTACAAGTATTATCGGTATCGGTCCAGATAAGACGGTAGGTCTCGCGGTGGCGGAGGAGCTCCGACGCGCGCGGCGTTGCTGCTCGAACTGGCCGCCGCCGCGTATTCGCGTCGCCGTCACAGTCGCCACACGCGCGACCACCACACAGTAAACACGCACCACGCTCACAAGCGAACAAACACTCATTAGAAACGAGATTAAATTGAACCTTTGAAATTATTGGAACCGCGATGACTCACCGACTACCACGTATGACTCATGGCTTTCCCTGAACATGACTCTAAGAATCCCATGCACTTCATCAGATAAATAACTTCCTAAATAGTTTGGTTGCAATACCACAAATAATGATAAGACGAATGAAGCATACAAGTGCGAAAGCGCCGCGTAGTCACAAAGGTGTAGGTGGCGTGCACCGACCAGATCGGTCCGGGTGCGTCGGACGCAGACAAAGCCGCGACGGCGCGAGTCGTCGATCTCCCCGAAATTAGTCCTGGGCCGGGGCGCTGACCTCGCCAGCTACGCGCCCGCCGCTACGAACAAGTCACCGTTTCTCACTGAGCAAGTCCCGATCCAATAAATCCCTGTCACTGCGAGTCCTCAGCGTGCTCTTTGTTTACTACCAATTATACGTAAACAATTGGTTGTTCAATAAATTTTGTGGTAAAACTAAGAAATTACTTCGTTATTTGATAAACTATATATTTTGAGGAAATTAATACGTATATAATATAGTGAAAGGAAAATAATTTATTTATAAAGTGGCGCCTACTCAAATCTCCTAATAATAACAAAACAAAAAGAAAAATAAAAAACCTATTGTATTTAGTAATAACAGCCAGTAAGATTATGAAGCCAACATACCTGATGTTGAAAAAGAGAGTTGCGGACGAGACAAATGTCTTTCCAAGTACGAAGACCCTTCAGCTCACAACCAGGCGACACCACGTCTGTGCGGTTGAGGTCAGCATCCACCGGCATCACAATGAATAGTTACTCCACCTGACAAAAATATTTGTCATGAAACTACTACTCTGAAAATAATTTTATTATAGATATATTCAAGTGACAATTATAAATACTTTCCTAGAAAACGTATACAATTTTTAACCTAGCGGAAATCGAACCTGCGCATCTTGGAAACCGGGAAAGTCCATAAAAATTTTAAATTACGTTGAAAAAAAAACTAGTCTTACTTTATTTGAGGCGGCACACTTAACAAGTGTTATCTCGATTCTAAGCCCAATATATGCTCCGTTAAAATAAGTAGCTGTTATCACTAAATCCTTTATTTTTAGTAAATAAAAACTATGTAAATAAATATCACATTTTACGTAAAATACGTTTTAAATATCAGCGCTTACGGACGAAAAGAAGTCGTTATTCCACAGACAGATAACACCGTTAGTTTTTTCTATATAATAATAATAATAATCTCACAAGATTCATAATATAATAAATATAAAAGAATATAATATAATAAATAGACGCTAAAAATAAAGTAAACTACGCCATTATCATAATCAGACAAACAACTCGTGACTTCTCAGTATCAAGTGTGTAAGTTGTAAGTGCTACAGTAATAAAAATACTGTCTAACTACATTTTACAGCAACGGCATTTTTTCGTGAACTTACCGTTAATTTGTACTTGTAGCAAAATTTTTTAAATTCTAAAATTCGTTTCAAAAATCACGTAAAAACACGAAATGTCTTATAAAAAAGTAACTAGTGGCCAAAAACTATTTTTGTGATTTTCTATTATTTGTTTGTGCGTCATTAATGTAAGGAAAAATTACATCATCTATCTATATCAAGAAGTCAGTTACTCTGGTTTCCAGAAACTAGATTCAAAATTACATGAATACTTCACTGTCTAGTTGTCCCTGGCAAGGACAAGGGTTTTTATTATAAACATAACACACACAGAACAGGACAAGCCTAGAGGTGGTGTTAAAAAAAAGGAACATAAAACAAAAAAATAAGAGTTTTCAGATTAAAACTATGACATTATGCATTGGTGAAACTGAGACATTGTTCTTTGATGTTCCTATATTTTTACTTCAGATAAAAAAAAATGCCATGGTGGTGCAGCAGCACAAGGGTGTCACTGTAACATGCTGGTTGTGAGTTCAATCCCCACTCAAGGAAGTGAAATATTTATTTACATTTATATTTCCATTTCTTCACTCTGGTGTTGAGGCAAATCGCGACGTTGAGTTCCACCACTGATAATGCAATGCCTCCAAAATTGGGCGAAAAATGGCAAACAGAGTGTCTTAACACTAGGTTCCCTCTGCCCATCCTGGTGTGTTTGGGTACAACATGAAAGTGATTCAATTCTATTCCAAAAATTATAACATTTAATTTAATTATATTTTTTATAAATGAGAAGTGCAGGGGCGACTGTAATGCCCACTCACTTTCTCTCACCTGTGGATTGAGAGCCGCATAAAATATTTAATATTACCCGCAGCCGCATAAAATAATTTATATTTTAATATAATACCAAATATATATAATATATTTAGGAAATCCTAATTATTACAAAAGATTTTTTCTCTATAATCTGTTCTTTGATTTTTATATTATGGTATACGCTGTATAAAATTCTTGAATATTATATTTAGTTAAATAATTATAAGTAAATGAAACACCTATCACCAGCTGCAATGTATATTACCATTATGTTAGGTATGTTAATAATAACCATCAAATATTAGACAGTGTTTGCTTTTACTATGTTAGAACATGCTATAAGTGCTTAGATAAAGTTTCATAAATGGAACAATAATGAATATGGGCGTTTAACTCATTTACTAGATGAAGATTAATATCATAGAACAGAATCACTTTAACTCTTCACAATTTACACACATACTCACACATATATACACTCCACATTCGTATCATGTTTTTTTTATAATGAATACGCGACCACTTTTAGAATTTTCATTACACATGATTTATAAGATTTTGCTTTATACAAAAATACAAGTAAGTTCACATGGTTACACGTAAATATTAATATATATACGCCTTAAATGTGGTGTCATGATTAAAATGCGTGCAAAGGACGTACCTACATACATAATGAAAGTACGAACGAATGCCAGAATTTTGTTGTTTCTTAAATGTAACTCCCTTTTATGTCTCGTTTATAATTACGTAAACGATTTTAACCTTAATCACAATGCAATTCTACTAGAGAAACAAAGAAAATATTGAAGAACTTCAATAATTGGCATTCACGAAGAAAATGGCGTCATATCAAACTAATCACGGAACAAGGTACAATTTCGTCATATAAAAGAACATTATAATGTCGGGGTAAAAATTGAGCAAAATGACTAGATAAATGTAAAAAGAATTTTGGTCTAAAAATTACTCACTTTGAATATGAATTCCAAAGAAAATCATCCAAAAACTTAAAGGACTGATGACAAGGCACTCCACTCACCGTTTGCAAAACCCAGACTACACAGATCACGTGACCAATAGAGTTGCCATTATAACTATAAAATTTCCAAATTAATAAAGCCTACCATTCACCTTTATTCATTAAGGAAAAATATAGTTTTATAAATTAAAACAATGAATAAAAAAAATATATATTTGATAAATATATATAATTTGTATTTTTTATTAAATTGTAATCATCGATTGAGTTAAATATGTTTTATTTAAGAGAATATATATATTACACACAGTAAAAACCAGCGAAAGATTGGGTTTCGGTTTTGACTAGCTTTGCCCAAAAATCATAGTTTCGGGCGTAGTTTAAGTTTCAGCCAAAAAACGAATGAACTTTCGGCCATACCGAAATTAAATACTTCTCAAGCATCACCTTGATAACTTTTGTCATCTACGAATAATAATGTCTACTTTATTATGTTGTTTGCAAAGGTTTTCATAGCTGAGTAGATTTGTTTGTAGAAACAAAGTCAAAGTTCTTTTTTTTAGTAAAGTGGCCACTATAGTTTATGATATCCTCACTTTATGTGTGAATTGAAATATTTTAGAAATTAATTCTGAATAGTCTGGTACTTTATTATTCCCAAAACGGTTTGACTACTAAGATAAAGCTCAATTATACTTAAAATATATTTTATTTGTTTCATAGGGCTTGCAAATATGCACAGCGTCTTTAATAAGAGCATTGATTCAAAGATCGTCAAAGATGACTGCTTATAATTTATTCATACTCAGGGCTGGAAGTTATTTCCAAGATTTATAAGCCGACATTTTTAAAATATTACATTATACAAAAGGCCTACAATTGAGCTATATAGTAAAAATGACAATTACATAAAATCACAAGCGCAGCTCGGTGGTCTGGCTGTATTCGCCAATGTTCTTCAACAATCCGATTTTTACCGAAAAATCATAATATTATGTATTATTAGCTCTAAATAAATTGAAAATTGACAATAATCCCTAATACTCTGGGATGTAATAAACGTATAAAGATGGTTGTGGGACAAATAAAAAATAATTACCCTTAGATAAAACCTCTATACAATGCAATTTTTTATTATAGAATAAAGTAAGTATTCAGATAATGGCAACGTATGTTAAGATTTGACAGTTAATGTATATAGTTGTCCAGTCATAACAAGTGACATAGTGTCTGCTGACAGATGACATTTTAGATTTGACATTGACGTTATCGACACACCGTACACGGAACACGGTTCGGCTAAGTCGCTTATTTTAAAAGTAACCAAAAATATATTAATTAATTGAATGTATCGTATACATATAAGTTAAAATTTTTGGTGCACGCTCCATTACTTCATTATTCTCATAAATTATTTATTAAAAGAAAACATGCCTACAATATCAGTTAAACGCGATTTACTTTTCGATGCACTTGGAAAAAGTTATAGTAAGTATTCATTTCATATAAGTAGGAGTAATTTTTAATTTTATTTATATTTAAATGAGTATTTTCTTACAGGTGATGAAGAATTTCAAAATTTATGTTTTGAATTTGGCTTAGAATTGGATGAAGTGGTGAGATTTAATTCCTTGATTTATTTATATTTTTTTAAATAAAAGTAATATGTAAAATTTATTTAAAACATTACTTTATAATTCTCAATATGACTTCAGACTACAGAGAAACAGATGTTAATGAAAGAGCAAGGAGATCAAGCTGGTGCTGGTGTATCAGAAGATATACTATATCGAATTGACATCCCTGCTAACAGATACGACCTGCTGTGCCTTGAGGGACTTGTAAATGGGCTTTTAGTTTTTCAGGGAAAGTGAGGAATTTACCATAAATTAATCTATGTTAATATCACAATGATGTTTTGTGCAGTGGTGCAGCAGCTGACTGTAAAGGTGGTAGTTGTGGGTTTGATCTCCACTTGAGGCTATGAATAATTTTAATTTCCACTCTGTAAATAATATATTGAGCTCCTGCTAAAAATGGAGAACTAAGTGATTTAAGAATAGATTTTTTCTACCTGCCTTCAATTACATGCCTACATAATAATTAAACTCATTATTAATATGAAAAAATCCTTTTTACACAGAAAGGATCCTCCAATATATAGCCTCAAGAAATATGAGGACTGTTATTCCCTTCATTTAACACCTGCAACATCTCAAATCAGACCTTATGCAGTAGCAGCTGTACTCAAAGGTGTTTCCTTCACTAAGGATAGCTATGACAGCTTCATTGATTTACAGGTATATCATTTTTATTTTATAAGTTAATAGGTATTCAGTTAATTACTATGTTCATATGTATTATTATTAACTCAACAAATCCAGTTTGACTTTTTTCTTTGGTAACATAAAGTGAAGTGACTTCTGCCAATTGACACACACATCTCTGAAATTTGGACAGAAAGCAGCAAACAAAGTGTCTGTAAGAGAGAACCAAATGCAAGGTTTTTTCTGCCTATTCTGCTATAAATGTGAAGCAGAAGAAAATATATAACTATATTGGTTGTTTTCAGTTCTAATTATATACAGATAAAAATAAAACAAAATGATAGGAAAAAAGATAGAAGATATACTGGAACAACAAAAAATGATTATATTGATTGACTTAAATAACTTTACAAAATAATCATTTACTAATAATACTAATAATCTTGTTTGTAGGACAAATTACATCAAAATATCTGTAGGAAAAGAACACTAGTAGCAATTGGGACTCATGACCTAGATACAATCCAGGGACCATTTGTATATGACGCTTTACCACCGAACGAAATAAAGTTCAAAGCATTAAATCAGAGTAAAGAGATGACAGCTCCCAAATTAATGGAATTATATTCAGTAAGTATCTAATGAAAATACATATATTTTTGCAGCATTTTCTTATATCTTAAGGTAGGCAGAGGGAAGCTATTGTTAAGATACTGTCCCTCAACTTATGCCCAGCTTTTGATATATTATATGTTAGGTGGAGTACAAGAGTCAAGAGTTCTTTCTGCCAGAGCAGAAAATTGAAAATAATTTATTCCCCGTAAACAGAAATTGAAACCACAACTTCTGTAAAAATGATATAATAAAATATTCAGTCTTGTATGAATTAACAGATATATAAATAAATTGTAACACTTGTTCCAAGGAATTTTTATTGTTTTATCTGTGATATAATAAAATAACTGAATACATAATTTAGAAATACTTCTATATTTACAGAGTCATGCCCAACTGAAGCAATATCTCAGTATCATTAAAGACAGTCCCGTCTATCCGGTTATTAAAGACAAAAATGGTGTAGTATTGTCCATGCCTCCAATAATTAATGGTGACCACTCAAAAATAACACTCAATACTAAAAATGTTTTCATCGAGTGCACTGCCACTGATCTCACTAAGGTAAATATATTTTTTTAATTGTCTATCAACGCTACCCACTCGGCTTTGCCCAATTTTTTATTTAATATTATTTAAGTGTATGTAGGGGAAATTGGTAGGTTATTTTAGTATTTTATCTATAGGTACTTGTTACACTTCATACACTTCGTAAATCGTATTTTAAATCTTTCGGTATTTTATTTGATTGAATTTTATTAAACATAACCAATTCTGCGAGTCTGGCTCGACCAGACTTAATCGCTAAAGAACACACACACACAGCTTTGGCTCGGCAATAGAGTGAAGAAATGAAAATATTAAATACAGTTTAATATTTTACAGTCTCACGCTTGTACCACCACGCCACAACGGCTATAAGAAAAAATAAAACGAAAAACATTTCTCTCTTTTCCCAGGCTATAGTAGTGCTAGACACTATAGTGTGTATGTTCTCCGAGTACAGTGCTAACAAATATGAAGTGCAACAGTGTAAAGTGTTCGCGCCGGACGGCACGTACGAGTTGTACCCACAAATGGAATACCGAGATGAAGTGATCAGTGTTGATAAGGCTAACAAGTATATTGGGATCGAGTAAGTACCCACTTAGATATTTTATGACTTATTTTTTGAATGAGATTTGTGTTAATTAGTTTAGAGTAACAAATATGAACAATTTATTAAGTAAAGAGTGTAAGTAGGCCAGTTGTGGCACTGAGCATTTTGCCACTCAACATGCAATGTCTCCACAATACGGCCGAAAGTTGGGAACAGAAATGTCTTTATGGGATTTGAGTACCTTAGCACTATGCTGCCAATATAATACGAAATTTTTCATATTCCTTATTTTAGTGAAGTTAGGTTAGGTTTTAATTGGAAAAAACGTCTTATCACGGGTGGAATAACATTTTAAAAATATGTATTAAAATATTATCGTTGTTTCCTAAATATGTAATGAATTACCAGTGCTGCTGGCGACCACCTGGCCTCCCTCTTGTCCCGCATGTGCCTCGCGAGCGCGCACGCAGCGGGCGAGTTGCGCGTGCGCGTGCCGCCCTCGCGCCACGACGTCATACACGCCTGCGACCTGTACGAAGATGTTGCCATTGCTTATGGGTAATTATTATAACTTCAACAGATTGAGATCATTGTGACACAGTGCCACAGTCTTTTACTGTATGGGGACTGGTGTGGGCTTTCTAATTGAAAATATCATCAGTATTGATAAAAGCTTACTTAAACTTAAAATAACAAGGACCCCATTGTGGATTCGAATCATCTTCAAACATAATCAAAACCGTCATAATTAAATTTATTTTTATATAATTTAATTTAACTATAATTAAATTTTAAATTTATTTTTTCATTAATGTATTCTAGAATTTTTTATACTTTGCTTATTTTATTAAAATCATAATTAAAAATAATTTTCCTTTCAGCTACAACAATATACAACGTCGTCCGTCCCAAGTAGTGACTTCAGGAGGGCAGGAACCCCTAAATAAACTGAGTGAGCAAATTCGGCAGGAATGTGCGCACGCGGGATACACTGAAACACTTACTTTCACACTGGTATGTAATATTCATAACATTTTGTACTTTGGAGTTTTGAACGGATTAGTCACTGCTATCGTGACACCCACGTCAGCGTCAAGCCCGGTTGTGGGTTCGATTCCTACTCAGATGCATGAAATAATGAATTTTCCCGCCTTGGAAGCACGAGAAAGATAAAGCATGACGCCACTCAACACGCATCGTCTCGAAGTCAGGGGATAAGTGAAACGCAATGTTCTTTCGTTCTATCATGCAATAATAAAATGATATTATAATTAACTGATCTTTCGATACCTTTATATTAGGCTAGACCCAATTAATAATAATAAACTTATATCTTGACAGTAAACAGTTTAGGTGTCTTTTTAACAGAATCAAAAAAGTATAATTCGATTTTTTTATTAGGCAATTTAATTATGATTATAATGCAACTCTGTTTAATTGAACCAAATTACTTATTGTGACACATTTAAATCCATGAAATAAATGTCAAGAATTTATGTAATTTTTAAAATGTATTACTTTGTTTTGTTAAATGTTTTTTAATACATACATCTACTAACTAAATACAAATTTTCAGTGCTCCAGAGAAGATATTGCCACAAAACTTGGTCGCGCTATCGAAGATGTTCCAGCTGTCCACATTTCGAACCCAAAAACCCTAGAGTTCCAAGTTGTACGCACTTTACTATTACCAGGTCTTCTTAAGACAATAGCAGCTAATAAGAAAATGCCATTGCCATTAAAACTATTTGAAATCAGTGATGTTGTGGTCAAAGATGAGAAAGCAGGTGAGTTAATTTTTTATTACTTTTTGTCACGTCTTTCTGTCACGCCGTATGCCGCACATAACAAGAATCAAATAATTTGTTTGTTTTATAATAACAGTATACGTCACGTTGTGTGGTGGATCGCGTGAATCAGAGAAACTACTACTTCGAATTGAAAAATTATATATGTGTTGTATAGTCCATTCATCTTTTTCCATAAAAAAGATTATATTCGATTACGATAATTGATGTTAACCTCTGTTCCTGCAGTCAGAATTATCTCGAGCACTAAGAATATGTCACAATCATTTATCACTTAGTTATTTCCATTTGACCATCGAAACCACAGATAAAGACTAACGCAGAATAAAGGCTGAATTAATAAAAAATAATAATATTAAACTTAACAGAAACCGGAGCCCGCAACTACCGTCACCTAAGCGCGGTATACTGCGGCAAGGCGGCCGGCTTCCAATACGTGCACGGTCTATTGGACCGCGTCATGGCGTTACTGAGACAGCCATGGCATATTGAACATGGCTACTTCTTGAAACAGTGCGAGGGTAAGATATTTCACATAACTATATGTATATATTTAATACATGCATGTGCTAGGTCCCCTTCACCGCGTTATGGCGTTAGTGGCACAGTGCCATAATGAAAACGGATACTTTTTAAAGAAAAGCGAGAGTAGGATAGGTCTAGAAACTATGTCGTCAGCCGACCAATGAATTTGCCTGTGTGATTTGGCTAGGCATTATGATCTAGCAATCTTATATCAGATATCATTCAAGTAACATTTGACTTGACCAGTGAGATTGCATGAAAATAATTCAAAATATAATTAATGTATAACACATAAAAATTAAAGCGTGGATTAGAATTTCGTATGTTTTTCTAACCTTGGTATAGATATAATGCCACGGTTAAAAATTAAAATGTTAAAAACATTTAATAAATATCGTCTTATTCTTGCCTTGTCAATCGATAATTCTTAGCAATTTTGAGTTGTGGTACTTAGTACCAACGTCTATTGTATTAATACTAACGTACCAAGAATTAACGACGTAGCTTTAGAAGAACATGACTTAGTGGTCTAAGCACTGTGTTGTATGCACGCAAGCAAGCGTGTTTTGCGGACAACAAGCTCAATATTTTATAGATTTTCTCAAATAAAATAATTTAATTTCAGACCCAGCATATTTCCCTGGTAGATGTGCAGAAATCATTCTTCGTGGTGCAGTCATCGGAAAAATTGGCGTTATCCATCCGAATGTCTTAACTGCCTTTGAATTAACTAACCCGTGTTCTGCAGTAGAGTTCAATATTGAACCATTGTTATAAAGTCAAGTTATCTTTGACTTTAGAACCAGGCCACTGTGTTAATAGTGACCTAATATTTATAAAAAATGTAAATAAACAGCATTTTTACAAATTATTATGTTTGTTTATTATTTTAATCCTCAAACATTTATAAGTTAATATTTTTTTTTTAATAAAATGAAAAAAGAAAATTATTAACATTCAATTTATTTATTGTGTGTAACCAACATCACAAATAGTAAAACTATATAAATACATTTTATACACACATAATATTATATAAATATAAGTAGACGTTAAATTTCAGTTAAAGAACAACGATTTAATCAATTCCAACGTTTTATATACAAATTACAATTTAACAAACACAGTAGTAGTGATATAATGACGCTTAAATTAAAATTCTGAGGTCAACTCGTAAAACTGTAGCATACTAAGTATTTTCCGGTGTCCATTGAGTCGCTTTATATATTATATACATATAAAAAAAGATATTTTACAATATATTTGTTATTGAGTTACAAAGAAATTCGAGTTGGTTTGGCATTTAACAAACCGTCGATTATCAACTTAATAAACACTGTAATTTCGGAAAAAAAATAAACGAGGCAAAATTTTTATCCTGGGAATCTATCAAAAGCTGTACGTTCGAATTAAATAGTAAATTAAATTATAACCAAACGGTATAAATAATCTCATGTAAAAAGATTCGAGAATGTAATACAAATAATAAGAGTTAATACATAATTTTTTTGTCGACAATATTATGAAAATATTTATCTACGTATTATTCGATTATTTCCTGTTAAAAAAACCGTCAGATTAGTTTTAATCAAAATTGATTGACAATAAAATATTTTATACGCACTATATAAATTTCCTTAGGTACATGTGTTTTGTTTTATAAAAATATGTTTTTGAAGTATCCTTATATTAACTGAAGAATATAGATAACTTGAAAGGCCAATATGCATACACATAATATTTATAAGGCACATGAATTTTAATTGACTGTGTCATCACAGAAACCATAAAGAACCCAACTTAAATTAATATGTAATATTTTTTATGTTGCCTTGTTTTTTGATAAAGACAATTAAATCATCGTCATCAAAGAACAAAAATAATTGCGAAAAACAAACAATATTTAAGATTAGGTATGTTGCGAAAATATTTATCCACTTTTTTGAGTAACATATTTTTACTTAGGCACTTAGTTATATTTCAATAGCAGGGGGTACCGACACGAAAACATTAAATATTATTCAAAATTTTATTATCGATTTATCACAAGAGAATGAATTGATCTGAATAATTTTATTTTATAATTTACATTAGGTGAATAAATAGCATTCCAACGACATTAAAACACATTTTAAAGTATTTTCTCAATACCCTGGTTTTCTGTAAGCATAAAGTTTATGCTATGAAATGTTGTATTTAAATTTTAAAGAAAGTGAGGCTAGAAGCAAACTTTATAAAGATATTGTTTTTCTGTTTTTTTTTACTATCATAATATTCAACATTAATATTATTTCAAAATGATTTCCGCAATTATTTAATGGCTTCTAAATATTTCTGTAAATAAAGGTGGGATGACATGTCACAATATAATATACCAGAGTCAATACTATTAGTGTCAAGATCAATCAGTTATTTTTATAATACTTATATAAACAAACATTACTAATACTCCATATTTTTAAATACTGAATTTTGTTCTAACATAGGGAATTAGTTTAATTACAAAAAATTTATACAAACATGCACTTAATAAATACTTGGTATTTATAAATACACAATTATATATCCCATACATAAATATTGCACATTTAAACATTCAATTTATTAATAGTTTTTTTTAAATACTATTACTTAATTTTTACATTATCCAATTGTTTTCATCCAATCCAATGTTCCATCTTCCCCAAGAGTAAATAAGACACTTCAGGTCATTTTTTGTAAAATGATCTTAAATTTACTACTTAAAAAAGAGGATTTAGTGATGTTTAAAATCTTTACATTTTTAATGTATCTAAATACTGTTGAGTATATCAATGCCTTACATGCAATACTGTCATAGTTTTATTACAATACTTATACATTTGTATCTATAATGATATATCTCAAAATATGTCCTAATCCAAAAAGGGATCTAAAATTGAAATGCACATATTTAATGCCATCTAAAAATGATGTATATTGTTACAAGAGGGACGGATAACCAAGCTGCTTAGTTTAGTTCAGGGATGTTATGGAGCTCCATAACCATAAATTAATCGGATATAAAAGTTTCAGATAATTTAGGATATATTTATAGCCTAAATGATAATGGTTGACAGATTTTCTTATTTTGCCTGGCTGAGCAATTTAAAAAAATTAGTCTTTAGTTTAAAATAAGAATAATAACTATTGTTTCTAGACAAATAAGATAAAAAAGAAATAAGATTAAAAATAAGAGAAAAAAGAAATAAGATGAATAAAAAGAAAAGTCAGAAACAGAATCATTAAAAAA
This sequence comes from Heliconius numata, assembly GCA_016802625.1. NCBI lineage: Eukaryota > Metazoa > Arthropoda > Insecta > Lepidoptera > Nymphalidae > Heliconius > Heliconius numata. The sequence goes on along the minus strand of JAEBDU010012504.1, from coordinate 76,838 downwards.
TTTGCCGAAAATTAAATATCTGTAACGGAAACTAATTGTATTCAGATCTAAAATGTTACATCCCTAACATCCCTGGTTTATATACAACCATTGAATTTAATCAAGTAGTAATTCTATTTTGAACATTTTTTGCAACTCTGCTCTTTTAAAGTCTGGGGCTATAATGAAAGGACACAAGTAAAATGAGAGTTCTTTCAGATTTGGAGCACTAGTTTTGATTACTTTAGCGACTTGCATGGTGACGTGATGGCATCTAGAGAGACTTAGATACGTCAAGTTTTGGAATATATTATGTGAAAAATATGAAAGTAAAGCATTAGTTGAGAAATAACCATGACGTAATTTAAGGGATCTCAAATTTTTTAGTCTGTAAAAATGTAGCAGACTGGAATCAAACAGTGTTTTACAGGTCATGATATGCAACACTTGTAACACTTTACATTTGGATATAGATGATATAATATCATCATTCAATGTGTCACCGTAAATATGCAAAGCTCTTAGTGAATTCTGTTTTGTTCTAAGTAGTGATTCAAGAAAGTCTGCTGGAATATTTTTCATCTTCTCCATATTTATACTAACTAAATTCACACATTGTAACATGCTATATAAACTGCTGTGTGTCAGTGCAAAATTGGATAGTATAAGAGTTTCTAAATACTTTAACTTTTCAAAAGGCAAGTGATACACAAAGTTTCCATTTGCATTTTCTGCATTTTGCACTATCAACGAATTACGAAAGCTAAGAAATTTCAAATTAGGCCAGTGACCCAGATCGTCAAATATACAACTATCCACTTGTGATATACTTATTTCTAGGTGAGTAAGATTCGGGCAGTAACTGATGAGGGAAGCTCTCACTTGTGAATACAATTTAAAATATTGTAATTTAACATTTTTTAAATATCTAGCCACAAACGGTACAATGCTATCACTTATTCTCACATAATTCTTCATACATACAATGATACGAGTCTTGTCCCAGATACATGGTGTCATGCAAAGTTGATGCCATCTCATGGATACCTTAGCCACTGCCAGCAGTGATTCAAAGTCAATCATAGAAAATATGTATATCAGTAATTCATTTGGCAGATCATTTATAGTTAGGGCATGAGAATATGGTTCCACACCTGTCATCTCTAGGTGCACCATTCTTAATCACAGAAATCCACTCCTTGACAGTCCTGAAAATATATTTATTATATCAGAAATGTTTAATCACTAGAAAAAATATTAATTATTTTACATATAAATGAAAATATGTTAATTGTGTAAATAGAGATTATGATTGTGTATTTTGTATAATTAAATAATTTAAAAAACTTCCATGGAATGTATGTTGATGTAAAATTATTATTAACGTATAGTACATAGCATACCAACCTCGGAATTACTTTGCTTCCTATTCGAGAATATTTTAATGTTTGCTTTAGTAAAATCATAATTTATGTAGCCTTTGCTTTTAAAAACGCACTAACAATTTAAAGAAATCACGCAAGTTGCATAGCTCCTCAATGTGGGTCCGATTCTTCATTTTCAACAACAAAAGAGTGCTTTAAACATTTTTTAAAAAGAAATATTAAAAATAACTTTCATCTTTGACTTATTCTATTTTGGTATGACGTCTTACGACTATATTTGACATATAGAAGTGACTAGTGACTTAAGTTTGACAGCCGCGTTCCGCTATATACATTGTTTTAATTAAATGTAAACAAATTAAGATTTAAAAGAGGTCAATTTTCGATTAACCATTAAGTAAGCACATAATTTCGTGCGAAGTTTAGCATACAATGAATATTAAATTTTCCAATATCTCATCGAGCTAGTGTACATTTACATACATTTGTAACGTTTTATTGAAAATTAAAAATTAGTTTACTATAAGAAAATAGACGAAAATGGACTAATTTCAGCTGTATTACATATATTTTATATTAGTATTTCAAATCACAAAAAAATATAATTGAATTAACCATTATAATTAAAAATCTTTGTAATTTATTTTCATATTTATTTTTCAATGATTTGAGGAGTTTTGTAAAAATTCTTTAAATAAGTAGTGAAAATGAAACTTTTAAGTCTGATAACGATATGAAAATTAAATGTACCTTCTTAGTGATAAGGGTTAATATATATACTTAGGAGACTTCTGTGCTACAAATGTCAACTGTCAAATATAGTACTGCAATGTGTCAATGTCGCTGTCAATATCATTTTGACATCCCGCTCTTTTTATTTAGTTATTAAATTACTAATTTAAGCGGGAAGACATATTTGGCCCTCATATACTTGAGGTTACACGTGTGGTAGTCGTGATCGATGTGATTTGTTACTAGGTTGTTAATAGATAATTATTAGCAAGTTATAAAGTAATTTAAATGTTTTAATTAATAAATATTGTGAATTGGTTAAAAGAGCTGCTATAATTAACACTGAGTAAATACCTATATGTGTTTTCGAATGTTGTTGGTGTTTTATATAAGTTTCTAGTTATATAAACTTCAGTTTGTAGTTATTTTGATTTTTAATAAATAAGATTGTATTAGTGTTGTATAGTTTTCTTTTGATATTTCACTTCTGAAACCTAATTATATTTTTTATTATGCTTTATGCTATATCCCACGCAAAGCGGGGTATGCAGAGAGAATCTGGCAATATAGTGTTAAGACACTCAGTTCCCATTAGGACGCTCCCGTCCACCACCTTCCAACGAATTGGAAGCTCCTTCCACTGGAAGCATTGTGTATTGAGTGACAAAACTCAACCCCACACTTTGCCTCGTTACTAGAGAGAAGCAATGAAGATATTAAATATGTCATTACCTCGAGTGGAAATCGAATTTATATCTTGTCACGTTTACAGTCGCACGTTTGTGATCCTTCTCCACGACGACCTCAGGTTAATAATATTTAAATATTTTACGACAAAAAGCAGAATTCGAGTATATAAAGGTTTTCGTGGTAGAAAAAAGGGAATACAAATTTGTAAAATTACTAAAGTTAGTAAATACTTCAATGATTTACTCGTATTTAATAAAACACAATATAGAAAGTTTAAGTTTATTTCTTTATACAATGTAAATGAATATTCGCAATTTATTAAATTACATATAGGTTAACGATTTGTAGCTTATTATTCCAATAAATATAATCGAATTTTCGTTGAAAATACTATTTATTTGAGTACTGGTGGTAAATATGAAGGTGCGGGTTTCGTAACGGTGCCTCGATTAGCATTAATTGAGGTAACAACAGGAGGCAAGTAATCTTGGTTCGGAGACTGGACTGATGTCGTTGATGTTACTGACACTTGTGCTTGATTATTTTGAACGGTCGCTTTAGATGCTGTGTTTGGTGCTAAGTAATTAAAGCTCGGTCGAGTTGATGTCACAGTTCCTTGAATTTGAGTATTTTGCGTATTTGAAGTCTGAGATGTAGGTGCTAAATAGTTAGTATTTGGTCTGGATGAAATTACTGTTGTTTGTGGCTGATTGCTCTGAACGTTAGTTTGATAATTAGGTGCCAGGTAATTGGAATTTGGTCTAAATGAAGTCACTTGCGTTTGAGAGTTCCTGGTTTGAGATATTGTATTAGGTGCCAAATAACCAGATACGGGTGCTTGTGCAGGCGCAACTGATGTTTGAGTTATAGGTGGTCGTTGTGCTGTATTAACGGAGGTGTCTGGTGGTAAGTACGCGTCAGATGTTACTACTGCTGATGATCCCGTACCACTTTGAACATTAGTAGATACACTTACATCCGTATTACCAGAGTTAACCGGCGGTAAATATTCTGGAGCATTTGTGGAGATACTTGTTTGAACGGGTGGAACATAACTATTAGATACGGAAGTCGTTATAGTTTGAGTGCCCGTACTTCCTGAATTTTGTACATTGTTATAACTGTAACCACCGGAATTTGATACAACTTGGCTGCCAGTAGAGCTGCCTGCATTAGATACAGAGTTATAATTGTATCCAACAGTATCTGACGTCCCACCAGCTTCTGTTTGTTGTCCACCGCTGTAGCTATAACCAGCACCACCTGCGTTATCTGAGGATGTACCGCTTGATTCTGAAACAGTATTTTGATTACCACTGTAATTATAACCAAATGTTTCCGAAGATCCCGACGTTCCCGATGAAACGCCGCTTGATTCAGTTAACACATTTTGACTATTATATGTATAACCCGACTCTGCTGAAGAACCGGACGAAGTACCACTTGCACCTGATGTTACTTGAGCTCCACTGTAACTGTATCCTGATGAGCCGGTAGATCCAGAGGTTGCGACCGATCCTGAACTAGAATATCCATTATTACCACTGCCTATGCTACTGCCTCCGGGTCGATCATTCAGTGTAACACCACCGTAGCTATATCCAACTGAAGATGTCGCTGTTGATATTCCCGCAGAACTCGTGCCCGACGAACCAGTGCTAATGGTGCCGCCGCCCGTAGGTGCTGGGTACGCATAATACATTTCTTGCGCTGTGATCCTGTCAACATTTGTAGCTTGAGTCGTTGAAACAGTTCGAGAAGGCAAATTGAAAGATATAGATGGACGATCGTAAACATACCCGGCCTGTCGACGAATACGAATGTTGCCTCCAAACGCCCCATCAGGAAAACGAGACGCCGTTATAAATAAAAAATTAAAAAGACACAAAGCACAATGGATCCATAAGCTCATTTTGAAATAACTGGCTTAAAACAGTCCTAACTGAGATACACTGAATTTATAACATCCATGAGAAAGCTTCTGCGTGATGTTATGAAATAAGCACTTCCACAGTCAACCCTTTCCCTGCAGCTTAAAATTCTTTATAACAAAACAAAATAAATATATTTTATCAATGAGTTTTTCTCTAAATATTGTAAAAACACACACATCAGATGTATATAATTATGTTCTTTCTTAGTCCAATGAATGTTTCGTAATTTATAAAGATAATGGTTTAACTCTTCATATCTCACGTTGCAGCTTTAAATCCAATTCTTTATTTCTCTAACTGACCTCAAGAATCTTTATCTATACCTTGATTTTACCTGCAGTTTCGCTCTCGTGTCATGTCCAAATATAACTATAACTAATAGTTGTATATGATATATGGCTTGTAAGTAGTCGAAATAATAAAAGTGGGTTCAATCGAAACTAAACGTGACTCAATGTTGCTTTTAGCATTCCTCGATAATCCATGAACTTCCTGAGATTAGCACGTCCAATAAAAAAAAACTTTCCCGCTTTATATTTCAATGGATATAGATTTTAAATTATATTATTATATAATATATATTCTCGTTGGTGACATACAAATATGTTAGCTAGAGCAAAAACGGGTTTATTACAAGAACAATGATCCTGTGGTTTAGTTAAATTAGTACTTTAATTCCATTTAGCTTGCAACTAACTATCTATAGTGACGACTTCTGTTTACTTTCAATGATGTCAAGGTGTTTTTATTTAGCTTATGTTTACATTTATAATGACACCGATTTAATCTAGGTAGAAGCAAATATGATGTTATACATTATTATAAATATTTTTCGTATATTGTTGAAATTGACCTTACCTAGTTAAATAAAATAAGAAAATAAAAATAGTATTGTATTAATATCCAAGTACTTTTTTTTTATTTAATAGATATATATTTACAAACCCAACGGAATGCTTTGCATTTAACTTAATAGGAAGGCAGAATGTAATATGAAATATCTCTCTCTTTTCTTATCAAGTTTGGGAAATGGTTAAATCAAAGTTAAGTCAAATAATCAATATTTATTTCAGCGTACATCGAATCCACTATCATCGAGGCAGATGTAAATAAATATTTTTTGTTTAACTTATCTTTTTAATTTATTAAAGTTATAAAAGAAATGCCACGATATAAACTTATAAACTTATATAATATATTCAATTATTCATCACTAACGACAACACGTTTAACGTTATTTTATATTGTAGATTCTCATATTTTAAATAATATAATTTCGTAAGTAAGTACCTAAGTAGGTACGTTATACCTTGTAAAGGATTAATTTCTTAACTGTATATTTTATTCTTATAGTGTTTTTTGCGTTATTACAATAATATATCTCTAAAAATATTACTTGCTTCCAATAAATCTATGATTAATAACTTATCATAAACGTGTTTTGAATTTTTCATTAAATGGGTGGCGCAGGGTAATAACTTGTTATGTAAACGCAACGGTTGTGGGTTCGATTACCACTCGTTGGAATAAAATATTTACTACAATTTTCATTTTCTCGCTGTGATAAAACGCGATGTTGTGTGCCACTGTGTTGTACATCGGTATTTTTATATAGAACGTTTCTTTCAAATCTATTTTAATTGCATCTAACATAAAAGTCATAACGAACTTATCAAAATGATACCAAATATTTAATTTTATATTTTTTTTATATCAATTAAAATATTAAAAAATGAAAATGGCAACCCTGTTTAAATAAAATAGCAAAGTTTCATCGTGTGACATAAACTATTATTTTTGTAGGTACTATTAATAAGTTAAACTATATGTAGGTGTACAAACATAAGTACTTTTACGTCTTCGTAAAAAAAAGTTTTTCAAATAATATATTTATGATTATCATTGAATAAACGATATTTCCAACTACTATGTCTTAATGTAAACTTGAATCGTTATGTAAAATTTTCCTAATTTTTTAAAACAAAAATTTTGATACAAAGATCAGAGAAATACTTTGTATATTTTATTATTTTTCCATAAAAGTACCGTTTACTTAATTTTGGACAATTTTAACAGGTGCGACTGTAATATTTACACAACTGTAATGTTTTTTTTTAAATGTTCATATGGTAATGATAGTGTTGTTAAATTCGAATTACGATTATATTTTAATTCAGATTGATATACCGGTATAAATTTAGTCGAAGTTGAACTTAATACCTCCTCCTTCATCTTGAGGTAAATGGTCTTGTCCGACGGGCAGACTAACAATGATCTTTCCTATACGGAACCCTAAAAAAACAATACTCATTATCGGCATATACAGAATTATTACACGATTTCACTTTTTTCTTTAATTAAAATGTTGTTTATAAAAATACAATCTATTAAATATTATCTGTTTAGCCATTTTCGAAACGTTAAGATAAAACTATAACTAAGTAGATATAAAGGTCAAATTATAAATATGGCGTAAGTTTTATAAAAAGATGGACGTATTTTATTTAATACCAGAAATAATATTTTTTGTTTAAAGCTTAATGTTATTGCTACTTTATAATTAAATATAATTTTAATGTTTTCTTATATAAAAATATGTTGTAGGTAGGTACAGCTCTTTTAAAATAAAGTTTGTTTAATTTGTTGATAAATAGTTTTTTTTTATTCAACAAATATGCTATATTGGAATATACACACTCGATAAATTGTTTAACTTGGACACTTGATGAAAATTCTTGTAAAGAATATTTTTAAAGTTTTGGTACTAACTTATTGATGTCTCAATTTCGATCCACAGATAAAAAATATATTTGATGAATCTAAGTGTCTGTCTGCCTATTTATCTAATAAATATACTTCTAGTTTATTTTTTTTAGACAGTGGATAACGGCCTCTAGAGTCTAGACAACTAACGTTATTAAACGTTTAACTTATATCTCATATCTCATTTTTTGATGAGATTATAAATTAGTAAATTACTACTGAAAAAACGAACATTATTTATTTAGGTGAAATATAGCTATTAAAAATAAAATATGTGTAGGTAAAAACACCTATCTAAAATCGTAGATAAAACTGGTTTTGTTCATTTATGGTAATATAATAAATAAAAACATTTTTATCATAAAAATAATTGTTATTGTTAAATTACTGCACAAACTCGGGATAAGCCGCTAGTATATTGAATTGTAATTAAGTATAATATATTATCAACTGTTATAAGAAGTTATATAAGACAGATAAGGAATTGATTATATTACATAAATACTGCGGTTGTCGAAGTGATAGGTTTTTCCCATCATCTTTAAGTAACTAAAACGGTATATTTCTTCTTCTTCTTCTTTCGTTGTGTAGGTACCAAGTGTTAAATTTCCGTAATAGGTACTAGCGATTATTTAAGGTTCGAATTCAACAGAATTGTTGAGAAACTTTCTTAAAAATCAACTTCAAAATCTTATTTTGTTTGTATTTTAAAGTGTTAATGAAAAATACTTTTTTTTTAAAAAAAACGAATTAAAATTTTAACGTAGCGGTATATGAACCCAAAGATCTTGAACCGTCTTGGACAGTAAAATATTTATACGTTTTCTATAAAAGTTGACTGAAAAGAAATAAATTTTAAAAAATATTTATGTATCATTGTTCCAGTATTTCTCCAAAATGGTGTTAAAAATATACGCAGTAGGCGATGGCCCACCATCAGCTTCCGTCAGACAAGCCGTGAAGTTCCTGAATATTCCTCATGAGTTAATCAGTGTGGAGTTTATTGACGGAGATCATTTGAAACCCGAATATGCAAAGGTAACTAATTTTTGAGTCGCTGTAAACTGAAAAAGTTCAAAGAAGTTTCAAGATTATAGCTAAATTTAATTTATTTAATTTAATTTTTAGATGCAACTATTATTCTTTCTGCTTTTCCTTCACAAAAGCGGAAGAAAGAATATTGTGATAAAATACTCTAGCCACTTGCATCCTTGCTCTTTCTTTTCGTTTTACAGATAAACAAAACCTTGATTCGAGGAATTACTCAGCTACGCCATTTTTTTTTCAATTTTATTAAACACATGTTGGTTGGCGGAACCGAAAGGCTGAATGATCAAACCGAAATAAACACATATTTTTGACTATAAAAAAATAGCTTTAAATTAAGTATAAGTTATAGTTAATATACGATGTAGTTATAGCTAATATATCATGTATTTTTTCTTTAAGATGAACCCGCAAAAGGAAATTCCGGTGATAGATGACGATGGATTCTGCTTGGGCGAAAGCAATGCCATCTTACAGTATCTGTGCGACAAATACAGCCCTGACTCTAATTTATACCCACGAGACCCACAAGTTAGGTAAATACTAATTTATAATAATATAAAGTCGCGACAAGTTGTGGGTTCAATTCCAACTAGTGGCAATGAATTATTTTTTTTTCATTTTCTCGCTCTGGTAGCACGGCGTGGAGTTCCGCCACTCAACATTCGATGTCTCTAAGAATTCTGCGGAAAATGGAGAACGAAATATTGAGTTACTTGTTGTTAGTTGTACCGTTCTCCACCCGAATTCAAGAAATGGCATGTTGGATGGTGGAATTCGTCGTCATATTTTGTCTTTTCCGAGCGAGGAAATGAAATAATTTTTACAACGGGATAGGGTTCCCATCGACTGCGACAAGATGGTGTCAATCTTTTCTTCAATGAATCTGCATCGAAATCTCATATAATGGGTATAAACTTGCAGCTTTTGTAAATGACACTTTTGTAAGTAGATTTTTTGCAAAGTTTTGCTGTTCAAAAGAATATACAGGGGTGGAAGAGGCAGCGCTTCTTTTACTGAACCAGCATATAGTGTAAAATATTTCAAACCCAGAAGTAAAAAAATTAATCAAGGTACCTCAACAGTTTGGACGTAGGATTTTTTTCTCATTTCACGATTTTTATCCATACCTGTATTTCGTGTGACGCACACATACGTGTACGACGTTGCCGCTTTGACAGGTAAGTGCGTGCGTGCCTATGTTATACTTTACAAATGGCGTTTTATTTTAAAACGATAATTTTATCATTTATTTTGTTTGAAAAAATAACTTTTTAATTTTTGGGAATTATTTTTTTTTCTGAATTATATTAGGCTTTTATAGGGTAGTGGTTTCATTTAAAGTGGTACTGACAATTCCACCCTGTATACCATGATCGTGATGGATGAGAATGTTATTATCGTGACATAATATTAATTTATCTGGTAATGTGTCAAAGGATTAGAAAAGTTTAACATATTAGGTACTAATCGTAGGTCTAAAGTGGAGTAAGATAACATTTTATCTTATTACGAGAGCCGGATATCGATTTAAAATAAAAAAGGGAATTGTTTGATAAATATACTATAATATATAAGACCAAACTAAACTTCATAAAGAGATAATTGAATTTTTAAAATATATACCTGATATGAAGATTAACGTTAACAATTAGTTTAGTCAGGTTTTTTATATTTAGGCGACCATATCAATGCTGCTTTATCTGGAAAAACCGGAGAAATCAAAACAATTGAATATAAATTTCCTATCACGTTTACACTCAGACATTTATCATAATTAGAGGCCTCGTTGACGCGTTTTGTCATATGTATGATAGTGAGTGTTATATTTAATTAATTTATTTATTTTATGTATTTTTCATGCATTATTTAAAAATAACGTTAGCATTCTGCACTCTGTGCCAAATTTTACTCTCCTCCATCCGCTCAATTTTCTTTCAACGGAGTAATAAACTTTTTGCTTCACGTATTAATGTACAGATTGGTTATTATAAGTATTTAAATATATATATTTTAAATTCAAAGTTTCTTATATAAATATTAGAAAACATGTAATATTTCAATACCACAAACAAATAAGTATAGTAATTAACATTAAATGTTATAAACTATACCGACTGACAATCAGAATCAATATTTGAAAACTTACTTAGGTAAAATATTAGCAATGACTTGCCGATAAGTACTGCGTCTCAATATTATCTATGTAATACCTAAAGGCTCGTTCAGAAGGGGAGAGTTTATCGCGTGTTGTTTAAAGAAAAATCGTCCGTTACTATCGCGAGTATTAAATGCCACGAGATTATATTTATATTAAATTTATATTTTCTTATTAAATAAAAAAAAAGTTATGTAATAAAAGATATAATAATATCGACATAAACAAATAATAATACTAAGTCATTGTATTATAATTTATAATCATATTAATAACACGATCGATGTTAATGGATTTTATAAATCTAAATATAATTCTCACAGTGGGGTATTTGGAAATTATATTTAAATACTTGGACAAAAAGTGGAGAAGGCAGTGCCCTTACTAGTGCCTGTCGTCATGCCTACCATGCAAGACGCGGGTAAAACACGAACTTCCATCCATTGCATTGTAGACGTTACTGTATAACGGAAAATTAATTGCAACTAAATTTTCTTTAACTCTCTACGCTACGACAATCTTTAATAGTCAATGGTCTCTTAAGTAAAAGGCCAAAACAAGGCCCTGTGTTGTGTTATTAAAATCTTATGATACCATTTTAACCACTCGTTGACGTTCAATTTCCTTAAGCTTTTACTATTCACCACCAGTGGGTCATCAAATGATCATACAATATTTTCATTAACAGGACAAGAAAAATAAATTCTAGATTATTTTATAGTTTTTTAAACAGTATTGTTATATGTACATATAGGTACATGTGCAGCGAAGTACGTTATTCTATACGTTATTCTTGTCAAAAACTTCTGAGCACCAAACCAAAAGTAATCTCGAACGCATTCAGATTACCTATACTCGTATTGAGATTTAAAAAGCATTACAATACATTAACCTCATTCAAAATAACAGTTTATTGGAAAATGGCAGGATGTAAACAGGACGGTGCGCCGCCGCGTGCACTCGCTAAACTACCAAGATAAAGTTATTGTCCTACTTTGCAGGGCCCTCGTGAATCACCGACTCTGCTTCAATCTTTCCTCGTACTACGTCCACATACTCCCGTATAGTGTAAGTATGAATTACATTTTAAAATTTTATGCCTACTTTATGCATTTGTGTAGGAATAAGAGGGTTGGGTAGGTCCGGATGAACCGTTCTCTCCAGAATGGTCCTGTGCCCACCCCAGAAGTAATAAAATTTTGTGAACTAACAAAATTTTGTCTAAAAAAATTAAAAGAATAACGATTACACGAACATATTTGTTCAAAGGCAAAGTCTGAGTGTCTTAACACTATCCTGCTGTGTGCGGAATGCAGCGTGAAACTGAGTTTAATTGTTTATTTATCTTCTAAGTATTATTCAATTTTACTACAATGTATATTTATTAATATACATAATTGGATAATTATTTTCTCAAATATAAACAATGATAGTTGTTTATCTTGTTGAAATATCATATTAAAAATAACGATTAAGTAAGTAATTACATAAAAACAAAGTATTTATATAATAGTTGATAATTAATTACGTAATTAGCATTGAGATGATGTGGGTTTCCTCTTTACATTTTTCCATAAGTGCTGCAAAACTAATGCCGCGCCGTAATACGCAATAACCATTTAGATTAGCTCTGCAATTATTTGGCTCACAAATTAAAATACTGTATGCTTGCTATAAATCATCTAATTAATATAGTTATAATATCATGACAGGCAGAGGGAACGTAGTGTTAAGACACTCCGTTCGTCACCTTCCGCCGAAGTTTCCAGGCATTGCGTATTGAGTGGCGGAACTCAACACCTTGCTTTTGCTTTGGTACCAGAGCGAAAAATGAACTTATTCATAAATAATAAGACATTCCCCCGAATGGAGATCGAACCCACAACTGCCGCGTTACAGTTACACGCTTGTGCCCCTCATCACGACAGCCTCTAGTCTACAATCTATAACGTAATTATTATGTTGAAATTTCAGATCATACCAATATTCTTTGACGCCGAACGTACAGAGGATAGTCTGAAGAACGTCCAACGAGTTCTTGGTGTATTTGAAACGTACTTGGAGAGATTGGGAACCAGCTATGTGGCGGCTGACCACTTGACCATCGCTGACTTCCCCTTGGTCAACTCCACTATGTGCTTGGAAACCATTAACTTCGATTTCAGCAAATATCCAAGAGTAAGTAGTGTGAATTTCCAATTCCCAATTAATTTATTCAGAGTGTTATTTTAGAAAAAAAAAGGAATAGGGATTTTTTCAATGGGCTTTTTTTTTCGTGCTGGCTGCAAGGAATCTAGGTCCCCATATTATGAAACTTAAGAGGTTTTTTAGTCGAAGGCGCTAATATTTCACTAGAATAAACAACTGGCTCAAACTGAAAAAATAATTTTGTGTTGGATAGTCTACTTAGCGAGGAAGACTACTAATGGGTTATATTAAATCACGTTAATCGTTTCCATGAAACCTACTACCTGCCTACGGCTGCGTTTACATAATTCGTTTCTACTGTTAGTACTACAATTACGTTTCCCTTCAATTTCTCTTATCTGTGTGTCTGTTTTGTGATTAAAATTTGTATTTATTTATTCAAGACACAGTTTTAAGCTTTTTGGAATGCTAAATTAATGCCATAATCATAATTTCTTCAATATCTTTATTATCACTTAGGATATTATCAAATTATACTCGATTAGAGCTTATTAGTATCAAGTCTAATTTGTTCAATACACTATATATATATCTATAATAAAATTATAATCACATTTTACAAAACATTACATAATATTGTGTTTATCATAAATAATAATTTAAATTACAGATCCAAAAATGGTATAGCAATTTCAAACAAAATCATCCTGATCTCTGGAAGATATCCGAAGACACCATGAATATTATCCGTGCGTTGGTCGACAACCCCCCGGACCTGGCGCACCTCAACCACCCCTTGTTCAAAGCTCGCAAAGTAAATAAATGAATAATGTTTGTATAGTTTGTTGTTAATTGCTGTTTCATTGTTGTTATCCTACACATTTCTTCAAGTAGAAGAGGCAGGCGTTGGAGCAGCAATCCTTGTGATTCATGCACTGGAACAATACATTATTTATTAGTAGTGTACGTGTGTTATGCAAATATTACGTTTGACCTAAATTTTTGATAGTTGTGGTTTCCAATTGACAACAGACTCTTATAAATATTTGTAGTATAGGTATTAATAAATTTTACGTATTTATAAAATGATTAAAAAGTGGACAAGTTGTTTTCGAAATCTACGAAACACCAAAAAACGAATTGACGTATAGGTATAGGTACCTAGGTTTCCTTACATAAAATACGATGTTCGATTTTATTTCCAGCTTCATATTGTGTGTTAAGCTTAGTGTTGAGACATTACGTTCGCTACTTTCCGCCGAAATCTAGAGGCGTTGCGTGTTGAGTGGCGTAGCTCAACACTTCGCTTTGCTTTGTTACCAGAGCGAGGAAATGAAAATAATTCATTTCCCCAAGCGGGAATCGAACCCTCAACCGTTACGTTTAACGTCACACGCTTCGTGTGTGTTTTCCTTTAGATATCTTGTGTTTAGTTATTTATCTAACACTATTTTCAAATGCAAATCGATGAGGAAAATTGTTAATACCTTTAATATTATTATGAGATGTCATTTTTAATTTAAAAGCAGAAAGTTAAACAATAATATTTACTTAAGTATACATTTAGCGGACATTGACACGACTTAACTACGAGTAGTTAATACTTAACCTGATTTGGTATGATCACTTAGCAAGTTTAGATATTTATAAATAACTGCGGCTTGTTATATTATAGGGAAATTATACAAAATCTTTTCATACATATATATTATTTTAATGTATAATCTATATTACTGTAAAGTTTCATCAAAATCGGTAGTTGAAAGTGATACAAACATCCATCCTCGCAAACTTCTACATTTATAATATTAGTAGGATAATATACAATGACAATGTAAACCGCACAAGTTACAAAGAAAACAAAAACCTCTGCAGATGCCTGCACAATTTAAATAGATTAGCATATTTTTTATACGAAAGGAAAAATCTATTATTCTAATTGACTTTTAATAAGACCATTTAATCTAAGAATATTACTGCATTTATGTCTTATATGTAACTTTTATTTTATTTCCTTATTACTTTATTTTAGGCGACTATAGGTATATTAAAATAAAACAATAAAAACAAAATATAAACTTACAAATTGCCCGGGCTTAAGGCATTCCGCTTTCAAATCTGTCTCCAACAGCACTTCCGGTTCCACCAACTTATTGTCGACAGCATCTTTAGACAAAGCTTCTGGTATATCCTTGACACTTTCAAAGCTTCTAACCTTTATTAAATAAGTAGAAACCTCAATAAGCAATATGGAGGAAATTATTAATATAATAATTGAGCGATTCATGTTTGTTTAGTTAAGTTCTGACAGGTCCCGTTGCGAAGTGGTCACTGGACTGGTGTGTGGACAAGCGTGAGCCGCGTTATATGTAACCTGCCGGTGTCTCACTTCTACACCCGCATACAATTACTGTGCGCTAAGCAATTCCGATAAAAACAACATTACTGTTGATGACACAGGACGATTGTTTTTCTTTTAAATATTATTTTTTATTTATATAGTTTTTGTTCTTTTTTTGTGTTTTAATATTAATAATATTATTCAGGTAAAAGCTTCTTTTTACAATTTAGGTACTCTTATTTAGGACTAAACGACCCGTTTTCGGCTTCGCCCGCTTGTACTATACAATTATATTACTTTCGTGATTTAATACCATTAGGTATCATTTTAAAAGAAAACATTTATAGCTAAGTAAGTTCCAGCCTATTCAATAAAACACTTATTTCTTAGTAATATTATCGTATTCTTATTTATATATATTTTAATAAGACAAACATTAAATGTTAAGTGAAATTTGCATAAATATTATATTAGTGAAAACTATAATTAAAACGGTCGAACCGTTTCCGAGGTTAGCGAGAATAAACACACAGGCAAAGAGAAAAAGAATTAAAAGTCATTACGGTGTTAAATGCCCCCAAACACAACTTTTCTCCTATATCTTCCATGTGCAGGACATCGAGACGATTTTTATTTAAGTACCTATAGATATAAGTTATTTCCTCGTTGATGGTATTTACGAGTATTTATAATCTTGCGTAGGTTAATGTACATATATAAAAAGAAGCTCGAATTGTCTTAACACTAGGCTATTTCTGCCTTCTTCTTCGTCGTTTTCTTCATTACTAAAGGTCGTGCCCATTCTGGTCTTGGTGGAAGAGCTAACAAGATGTATCCATGCCTCGCTGTCTTCTGCTTGCTTTATTGCGCTAATTTCTGCATACACCACCAAATACGGGATAGGTTCACATATATAAACTAAAAAAATATTTTTGAAATAGGTATGGGAATAAGTTTAGTATTCTAGAATTAATATTACTTAGATACACACATTGTAACAGGATAAAGTTTGAAGTTAAAGCGTAATAAAATCTATCTATTATAAAATTTTATATCAAATTATTATTTATTTGAAAATATGCAATGCAATGAAACACGTGCTATTTAAAAAATTCTGCGTGATCTTTTGAAAAATTCGGAAATTTTTCAACAGGGGCAAGTAAAGAAAAATATATAAATATAAATACTATTTCAAAATTTATAAATACTATTTTTATTTAATCATCATCAGCTCTAAATCTACAAAAGATTCACTGAACCTTACACCCGTATCAATATACTGACTTATTTGCATAATTAAAATAAAGACAGATTATACTATTCCACGATATCATACCTAAAAGGAAAAAGCTAGCAAAATCCTTTCACACTAGCGACTATGTAATTAAAATTCTCACCAGGAGTATAAAATTCACTTTCTAATACTTACAATAATGCCCTATTAAATAAAAGAGAAAACTAAAAAGCATAGAAATACACAAAGAAATTTAAGTGTTATTTTTCCTTATTGAATTACTTATATACCTGTCAGTATAAAAACAAGGCAATTAAACGGATCGTCAACATCATAAGTAAAATTTTATTAGGCGTTTACTATTTAATATTAAAAGAGCTTAGTTATTTAGGTTATTATTTTAACAGTTAGAAATTTTATCACTATAAATTTCAACAGTTTTTTAAATTGCAAGTTAATAAAAATTGACTAGTGTAGCTAATTAAAACTACTCAAACGTACAAATAAAGAGTAAGTCTGAGGACATTAAAATTAATAAAAAAAGGTAAGGTAGACAAACATACAACATAATAAATTTATGTACTTATTCAAAGGTATATAATTTTAATAAACAAAACACATTATACAAACGAATGATATTTATTTTAAAAAATCTAATATCTAAATTCCAAAGTTATTAAACGTATTGCTGAATATCGGTACAACAGATGGACTAGTATCTTTGTGCTTCGGGCGAGTGTTCAACAGTCCTCCGAGCCCTTGATTATTACCCAAAACCGTGGGAATGTTGCCTAAAGGATTGTCTAATAATTTTGGAAGATTTAAAAGTTTTCCTAAAACGTTTTTGCAGAACGCGTCAGTTATCCTGTCAGCCATGTTGCCCCACAGTCCCATTTGACAAAATCTGCAAAATATAAAGAATATAATTACTACATAATAGACAGAAGAAACCTACTGTAAATACATTACGTTCTTCACTTTCCGACCAATATTGGAGGCACTGCGTGTTGAGTAACGGAACTCAACATTGCGCTTGTTCTTAATACAGAAGCAAAGAAATGAAAATAATTGATTCCGCCGAGCTACCACGCGGTCGAACCCACAACACTGTGTCACTCACTACACTGTGTCACTACGCCACGACGGCCTCAATATAGAATATTACCATGTTGTATGTATATGCCTAATATATATTGTAAATTATATGGATTAAAATACTAAAACCACATATTCTATTCTCCCTTTCTAATGCTTAAATCAGCATCACGGTGTATCCCGCACACAACAGAATAGGCAGAAGGAACCTAGTTTTCAGACTTAAGACACTCTGTTCTCCATTTTCATTCGATTCTCGGCCTTTTGGCTAAAATGATCCTATTGTCTGATCTAATACTTACTTCTTTTCCATTCAATTAAAATAATCTGCCTTAAGCTATATAGTTTTTATTTTTTCCTTTCTATCGTGTGTACAATCTGTACCTACCTGAAATTTTTATCCATAGTAACCCTATCAGTTATCTTAAGATATTGTTCGCCATCTTGCGAGTAAGGAATAAAACCGAAGATTTTTGTTTGATTCTTTTGCGCTGGCTTTTGTCTGGCGAATTTTATGATAAGATTTAAAAAGGAATCTCTTGTTTTAGCGTCCATTTGTGATATGTCACCAGCTACGGAGTTGCCGTTGTCGTCTAACGGTTCGAAGAGGTACGCGAGCTCGTCGCCGTGAGCTGGGCCTTTAGGTTTCTTATCATTTCTCTGTGGTTGTGGATCTGAATTTTCTGAAAAAAGGTTGTATAATATCTTGATAAAAAACAATCAAGTCTCTTTTTTTAGACATTTTAAATAGGTATAGGTAATTTTGTTTTAAAGAAAATGTAGAAATATTCTATTATGCTGCAACCAAGCCGTGATAACTTCCATACTACAGTTAACAATATAAGCGAGATTTCAACCCACTTCAACGATAAATTATAGCCTCTAATGGACCAAGTGAAATCGTTTAATACACATTGTATAAAAAAACTTTTCTCCTTTACACGATTTTCCTTAGGTACCTTAAAACACTACTATAAAACAAAATATATTTTACTTACGTGTGAGAGCAAGTCCGGGCAAAAAATGCGATCCCTTGGTAAGGTTACCAGTGTGCTCAAAGCTGTAGAGGAAGGCCGGCGCGCCCGCGCTCCACGACCTCACAGTCTGGTACGCGGGGAAATTGAATAAAGCGTCACCTAAAAATAAGTTTATATGAATTGGTATTTTTTTTTAAGAAAATAATGTGATTTTGAGACCAGTCGTGGCGGGTTTAAGTAGGACTGGTTGTGGGTTCGATCACCACTCGAAGAAATTAAAATGTATATTTCAATTTCTTCAGTCTGGTATAGAAGCAAAGCGCGGCGTTGAGTCCCGCCACTCAACACGCAATGCCTCCAGCATTAGGCGGAAAGCGGGGAACGGAGTGTCTTAACACCAGATCCCCTTTGCCTACCCTGTTGTGTGTAGCAACAAAAAACACATCAGGCAAACACATCATCATGTCACAACGACACATCAGGCGTGAGACAGAATTACAAATGCTACGATTTGCCTTGATTTTTAGAGTAGGAAAATCAAAATTATTTTAAATATTAACTTCCTCCAAGTATAGATTCATTGTACCAAAATTATAGATAATTGTAAAAATGGTGAGTTGTTTGAGTGAATATCGAAGGGGTAAAATGTAATCCCTTGAAATACCTCGCAGCTGTTACAATTGGTTATTGTTAGTCCAGGTAACGAGCTTATACTTAAGTAAGTTTTAAAGTTAACTAAAGTTAACTTTAAAAACCTGTTTCTAAAGGAGTATGTCAATGAACTCCGATCAATATATATTTCAGAAATTATTTTTTAGCGTAATCTGAATGTATATTATTAAGACAAGATCTTACGCCAATTCTTTTTATTAAAAGAAGAAATCTGTTTCCCACACAACGACATTGCGGAACTCAACGCCGCACTTCACAATGTTACCAAAAAAAAAATAATGAAAATATTAAACATATAATTCATTCCGCATGAGCCCCAATGATTCTTCAATTTTATAATATTAATAAAGAAGTATAGATAAGTTACCAGTAGCTTCAGCGATCTGGGTGAGTCCGTCAACAGCGTTCAAGGAACTATCAAATAGTGCTTGGTAGTAATCAGGGAGAGGTATGACACTCTGTAATCCTACTGTCTTCAAAATATTGAGGCCTTGGACTTCGTCTACCACATTCTTGAGACCCCCGATTATGTCCTTCTTTATAAAATCTTTGACAGCATTCAATTGTGTCGTTAGGAATTTGCTGTATTTGCCTGGAATTTCAATAATAATATACTAACTATATACTAACTAACTTTCGGTTGGTTTTAGAAATATTGCATTGTATTAAGCATTGTGTAATAATAATAATTCTTCCGAGAGAAGATCGAAGTAATATTTTTATTTTACCTATTGCCAAACGACCTGGCCAGGGTAGCCAAGAAATACTTTTAAACACCTCTAAATATTTCCCTTCATTATATTTCTAAGCTTAAAAAATATTTTTTTTACCAAAAACAGCATTGGAAGTCTCAGCAGAAACAACTCCTGTAAGAATGGGCACCCTTTGATGCTTCTTCTGTAATGAATCTGCCGGTGGCTCTTCAATGATGGGAGGGAGACCGCGGCTGTCGTATTTACCCTCGACGCGTACTCCAGAACCTGGCACAGCAAAAACATAAAAAAGTTAAAACTTTATAATATACTTGTAGTCGTGATACATGAGGCTGTCGTGGCGCAGAGGCACATGCTGTGAAAGTTAAACTGTGAAACGGTTCTAATGCCACATGGGGGAATTAAATATTTCATATTTTCATTCTCTCGAGCAAGTGGCGTTGAGTTCCGCCACTCAACACGCAATGCCTCAGAACTTTGGCTAATAGTGGGGAACGGATCGTGTTTTACTAAGTACAATTTTTTCTGTGCCCCAAGCCACCATATACCTACCTAAATACCTCCACTTAACTTCAAGATAAATGGTATTGACAAACAAACAACAAAGTGATCGTATAAGGGACTTGTTTTGCCCTTTGCATACGAAACCTCATTAAAAAAGATATACTGCTGTAGTCAAAGTGACACTAATATAATATGCATCGTTCTAATTAATTTTATTTTAGGAAGTACCTACTTGGAATAGCATACACATAAAAGTATTTAGTTGATTATCTATCTATATATATAAAATCGAAAGGTCACTCACTCATCACGAAATCTCAGAAACTACACGTGCTAGGAATCTCAAATTTTGCATAGGAGTTACTTATAGGACGTAGGTGCTCGCTAAGACGGGAATTTGTAATATTCGATTTCTAAGGGGTTGTTTTTGGGGTCGAAAGTTTGTACGAAACTTCGTTACTACAAATGCTAGGAGTCTCAAATTTTGCATAGACGTCATTAGGACGTAGTCATGGAGACAGAAATTAATAATAACATAGTTCACGCGGGTGAAACCGCGAGCGTGCCGCTAGTATAATATAAATGTATTTACTTTAATCCAAACTAATAATAAATTTATTGTAGAGATATATGATTTATGACCTTACCTGAACGTCCAGAAATCTCATCCAAAAAGGCGTTCGCGTCGATCATACTTGTATCAATATCTTGGTCAACCTAAACAAGTATTTAATTATTAGGTAAATATGTATTTACAAATAACACTAAGAATACTTAATAAAATAATTTTAAATTAAATTTCGCTGTCCCCTACGGCAACGAGTCCAAGCTGGTTTAAGCTTGGGGTAAGATCTTTAAATTTCTACCTGACTGGTGTGGTATTAAATTTAACGGGTTATTTAGTAGATAAAAACCTCATACTTATTACAAACATTTCAAATATTTTACTTGACTATTAAAAATGACGAAATTAATTAGTTCAATCTCTTTAAAAAAACCAAGTCAATATTTTAACAAATTACAATAATTTTTGAACAATAAAAAATAAATCAAATTGCCACAAACTATACGATACCTGTACAATTTTTTCTACGGGCATTTTCCTCAAACACAATAGTAGACGTTCTGCAGGTTCTTTGGGACAACCAGTTTTTTCTGCCAACGTCTGAGCATGTCTTTTCGGGTTCTCCTTCACCGCTCCGGGGGACAGTGGGGCTCCTGACAAGGCTGCTACGCCGGTAGCTGATCTACCTTCAGGTGAAAGAGATAGGAGTGACGCGGCACTACCACCGGACCCTTGGCCCATTACCATGACACGAGTTTTGTCTCCACCAAAAAATTCTATGTAATCGTCGATCTGAAAAGTAAATACAGCATATTAGTTTTCTTACTATTCAGCCTATAAAAGAGACAGTGTCTCTTTTAATAAATAACTAAATTATTAACTTCATTAACTCATATTTTCTATGAATGAGAAATGTTTTTTTACTTACCCAAGCCATAGCAGCACGGAGGTCGAACATACCGGTGTTCCCAGATGCATCTCTACTTCCCGTGCTCAAAAAGCCGAGAGAGCCCAAACGATATTGAGCAGTCACTATTATAGTGTCCCTTTGAGCAAAATGCTGACCCTGTCAGGTTATTAAATATTTAATATATGTTTATATTCATTTGTTTATTAGTAACTAGCGACCCGCTCGCGGTTTCACCCGCGTGAACTATGTTATTATTAATTTCTGTCTCCATGACTACGTCCTAGTGACGTCTATGAAAAATTTGAAACTCCTACCATTTGTAGTAACGAAGTTTCATACAAAGTTTCAACCCCAAAAACAACCCCTTAGAAGTCGAATATTGGAAATTCCCGTCTTAGCGAGCACCTACGTCCTATAAGTAACTCCTATGCAAAATTTGAGAATCCTAGCACTTGTAGTTTCTGAGATTTCGTGATGAGTGAGTGACCTTTCGATTTTATATATATAGATAGATAGATGATGGCGAGTTATATACTAATATCATGTACGGTATTCGAGCGGTCGTGGTGGCAAGTAGTTACCATTTTATTAATATCAATGTAAGAAATATCTACTATCTCAAATGTGATTGATGTTTTTCTGACCCACAAAGAAATTAATAAAATTATTAAAATATGCAAAATTAAATAATTAGTCACTATGTCTCATTTCCCATTAAATATAAGGTCATAAAAAACATAATATGCAAATATTTAAGCACAATTATACAAAATATACTTACTCCATATGGTGAGATTGATCCCGACCTATAGTTCCCGCCATGGACGTAGAAGATCACAGGACAACCTGAATCAGAAATAAATATGTATATTCACAATAGACGATCATACTTGTTAGACTAATAAGCCTCTTAAAATGTTCAAATTAAATGAAATAATGAAAAAATAAACCAACAATTTCTAACCTTCTTCTTCACCAGGCATCTTGGGAGTGAAAACATTCAAACACAAGCAGTCCTCCCTCCCAACAATGCGTCCTGTTCCACTTGGGTCTAGCTGTGGGCATGGTGGGCAGTTTCTAGTAGCGTTTACTTCACCAGCAAGGTAACGCCGGATTGGTCTTTGGAATCTTCTCTGACCCAGAGGTGGTTCAGCATATCTGGAGTTTTAAAAATAGAGTTAAAAAAAATGTACAAAAAAGAGCAATGCGTACTTTAAGTAATGTAAATAGTAATAGCGTGCTTAATAAATTTAGAAATATTAGTGGCACAAGGGTGTGACTGTAACGCGACGGTTGTGGGTTCGATCCCAACTCGAGGAAATAAAATATTTATTTAAATTTATGTTTTCTTTTCTTCGCTCTGATGTCTTAACACTAAGTTAACTCTGCCTACGTTTCTATGCGCGGGATACAGCGTGAAGCTGATTTTTATAATAAATCAGTGCGTTACGAATAGATATAAAAACATGATCAAATAAGAGAAAATTCAAAGTTAAAATAATTTATGCTATTAACAATATTTTATTTTGCAAAATTATAATATTTAATTATAAAAGGAGTATCTCATTTTCAGGATATTTATAGATGTAACAGACTTTTATCTGCGGAACTGCTTATCATGACATCCTCTATGCTTAACTTGCGATTTTGTTAATATTGTTATAATAATATATATTAAATAAAACTTATTAATATTATAATCTTAAAACTAATGAATATTATAGTAATTTTGTATAAGTATAATACAGTGATGGGTTTTTTAGGAAATTGAATAAGACTAGCCTTAGGGTGGCCAATGGGACCGTTCCTTTTTTCTGCTTTACATAAAAAAGATTTTTATGACTGTTTTTGATATCACACAGAGAAAACATTGTGTACGTAGAGCATTGGTTATCCCTAACCTGAGCATTCTTCTTTGACATTGATTGACATATTACAGTTACTTTTTCAAAATAGCGTATTGGATAATCACGGAAAAACTTGTTTTGCCCGACCAAATTTACGTGCCATTCCGAAAAACGTGACAATTCCGTTCAAAACGGGACGTCTGGTCACGTTAGTTATCCTGCCTTATTAATCGTACCTCATACGTGATTGTGCTAAGATGAGCTCAGAATTTTGACCACAAACAATTTCTTGCAAGTTCAAAGAAATTACTGCACGAACTGATTAATTGTGAGTAACAGCGGTAGAAATTTACCAGCCTGCCTAGTATTTTAAATTTGTACTTATGTCTAAATCCGGGAATAAAACAATCTTATGATAATTCTTGTATGGTACACATTTCAATCAAGATCTTTTTTTTTTAATAGAAGATTTTGTAATAGAAGTGTATCGAGGGCAATGTAACGTATAACTAAATTGCCTCTAGCCTTTGCAGTTTGAACAATAAGCAAGTGCCGCAGGTTCAAATACTACTGCGTTGACATTTTCATCGTTGTATTACATGCTTCATAACTAAAAGTTTTTTCAAATTTAATTCCTTTTTAATGAATAATAAATATAATAAATTTAGATCTAAAATATATCACGAATTTAGATCTAAGATATATCATTAGTTAGATCTAATAATTGTATAAAACATTACCTAATTCCATGAAAAGCATAATATCCTCTTGTATCGTCCTTCAAGCCTTGCAGGCGACCGCCGTACCCATACTTCTGGATGAAAACCACTGCAGCATCAGGCTCGGGGGGTGCCGCAGGGTTCCCGCCTACCACCGCCGCAGCTGGCGCAGCTAAACCCAACACAAGCAACGGCCACAACATGTCTGTGACTGATAGATGAGCGGAATTGTTTGCGTAATATTGATATTGTTATCAATATTCTGTGGCTTATTCATTCAATTTTTATTTTGTAGTTTTGATCCCGTCTAATTTTGCTTAGTAACTAGTCCTTTATCAGTTCTTTATTTTTTTAATTTATATAGTAAAAATTGCTATTAGTTAGTACTTATTATACCTCACCTGAAAATAAAATTATAAAACCACACCTTAACTTCATATTTCCTATAGTTTTATAACAAGATTGACCTCGAATTTTGTCTGTGTAAAAACCCCAATCAAAAACGCGTAAGCGTATTTTTCGCCTTCTAAATTTTTATATGTAAATATCCTAATCGGTGAAGGTTGCATACGAGCATTCTAATAAAACCCCCTTCCATCGCTCACTTCCTTTTCGAGTGAACATTTCTGCATTTCTTTCAGGGCCGAGTTCTATCATCCCTCCCTACCCGATGACGCTGTAAAGATTATTCCAGGTCAACAGCAGTATAAATCATCAGAAGTAAGTGGTGACATGATGACTATAACGTCTGTGTTCTCGGATTACAAAAACGATTAAGCAATATGAACATTTTAAGCAAGCCAAACTCCAGAAATTGCACTTCCACCATATGATTAGATTTGATATCTATATATATAAAATCGAAAGGTCACTCACTCATCACGAAATCTACGACGTAGGTGCTCGCTAAGACGGGAATTTATAATATTTGACTTCTAAGGGGTTGTTTTTGGGGTTGAAAGTTTGTATGAAATTTCGTTACTATAAATTCTAGGAGTCTCAAATAGGACGGACACTTATAGGACGTAAGTACTCATGGAGACAGAAATTAATAATAACGTAATTCACGCAGGCGAAGTCGCGGGCGGGCCGCTAGTATTTTATATAAGTTTATTCAAGTTTATTGACAGATTATATTCAGAAAGGCACGATGTTGATAGAAAGCGTTACAGCAAAGTAGAGATTAGCCTTAACAATTTTAAACTTCTTTAAAGAACGAGTGAATAGGCACTACCTAGGCAAGCATGCTCCACCTTCGTTCGCATCGTCACTTACCACCAGGTGAGATAGCGGACAAATGCTTGCCTATCTACAATAAAAAAAAAATAAAAAAAACTTTAAGTTTAGTTCTTTAATATTAGAATCACTTCTCACGTCTGATATATGAAACATATTGGGCGACATCTGTGGAGAGATTTCTAAAATATTACATAAAAGGAAGACAATAAAACAATATTGATTATTTACTCCTTAAATTAATTTATTATATTTATACATTCAAGCCAAGGAACTTATCGGTGGGTAGATAGGCCTAGAAGGAACAGGTTCATTTACGAATATATTACTAGAAAGTTATCACGAAAAACTATCTACTTCTTGGATATTTACGGTATCAGTTATATTAAGAATTAAGATTCATTCTCTTCTTTGATAATTAGTGTATTAGTAATGTTAGTAGGATATTGCGAAGACTCGGCAATAAAAAGTTGGTAATGGCCCGATGAATCATCTACCTCGACCTTATATTGTGGTGATTGCTTTGGTAACAGAACTTGGTAAGGTAGTGACTGGTTAGGTAGGGTGTCGTATTGTGGAGATGGACAAGATAACTGTATGTGATTAAGCTGGTGAGATGGCGGGTGATGGGTCGATGAGGGAGAGGCTGAAGTGTCAATGTACAGTGGAGGTGATGGTGAATGAGATGAAAGTGATGAACAACATCTTTGGTGTATGTTTGTTGGATGGGATGAAGTAGGTTTGATAACGTTTGATCCCAGTGCTATATAAGAATCTTCCGTCAGTCTCCCGATTTTTGCATAGTAAATAGCATCTGCAATAAGTTTTTGTACAATTGTGAGCGATTTTTTATTTAAATCTCTTAATTGTAAGCCTATTGACCTTCCTAAACATTCCCAGTCTTCTTCTTTCATAGTCATTACTTTATCTGATGTATTTAGTGTATCTTCGCGTTCCTGCATAAATGCTCTCTTTTTTTTCATGTGAATACTGGAAACTTTTGATAGACCTAAATGACTACTTTCAAAGTTATCGTTGGATAATGAAGAATCCTGCCAACAATAAAAATATTTTTATTTTTTCAGATGCCTCAGGTGACAGTGAATTTTGAACGAATGTGTAATTTCAATGACTGCGCTGCACTAAAACTTGTGGCTATTGAAAAACAAATTCTTTTATAACAAGTAATTTTTCTTTATTAGAATTTACAAACAAATTATTGCTGACAACCTAACGTTATAAACCACAACTCCTCCAACACCACTACCCGCATACATGGCTGATCACTGTAGGAAGAAGTGGGAGGGAGTGTGAGTATGACTCACTTTTCCTCTGACGACTGGACTGGACAGACGTGGATGCAGCGTTTTCGCGTTGACTGATGTCATAATAACTATTGACGCACAGTATGCTTATAACATGTAGCAAATTAGTTAAACCGTTCAAATGATAACTGAATAATCATTGAAATAATTTTGACATACTCTACCGCATTATCGTTTCCCATAGAATCTGGGCGACGTGGTTCAGTCGTAGATCTCAAGAACGCGAAGGCGTCAAAATACCACAATGATGGTACATATACTTCCGGAACCCTTGTTCCTTGTTTTGATGCTTGCATCTAGAAAAAGGAAGAAAGAAAAACATAAACTCAACCAGTAACTCCATCATCAATCATTACAAAAATGTATAGAAACAAAGTTATAAGATATAAATGCAATGTAAATAAATAATAAATGTTGAATATAAAAAAAAATGTTAAAAGAAACCACATGTTTGTACTTTCGTACCTTTTTCTCTTCTCTACAATAAGCAGACTTCATATTTTCAATTCTTTTTTTCAAAGTCTTCATAGTTGCTGCCGGATCAAAAGTATTATACATTCCTAACAGCATTTTATAACTATCGTGGCGTAAAGATTTATTTTTATATTCAGGATGATCTTTATCCCACAAGTAGGGCATGTCTTTGTACTTATCTAAGATATTTAACAGGGTTGTTTTCATAACCGACGTCATATTTTACTCCTTTTACTGGTTAAACACGTGTTACGTGTGCATACAACGGCTGCCGCAGCGAAACTGGGCGTCTTGTGTAGGCACTAGGCATCCTAGGTCCCTACGTGTGAGTACTGAACTACTGAGTACACTACATGTAGAGTGCAGTGCCCGATACCCATTACCTATTTAGAATGGTCGGGCTCTTCGTATCTCCCTAAGTTAGGGCTAATGTTCCTTCTCTTTGTATAGTGCCCTACATGAAGTAGTGCCCTACGTGTACAATGTAGTGTAATCGCCGCATTTTAACGTAATACTAAATAAGTTATTTAGTTAGTTATTTAGTTTTTAATCATACTTTGCTCTATTGTGTTACACTGGCAAAAAATAAAAACATTTTTTTGTTATTTTTTTTTATTAATTGTTTGTTATTTCACTAATAAATAATTTCAATAAATTTAAAAATTGTATACTATTGCTTTCATTTAACAAATTATTAACTTTTATTTTAATTTTAGTTTACTTTTTAAGGGTTCCGTACCTCAAAAGGTAAAAACGGAACACTTATACCGTCTGTCAAAATCGAGGTCTACTAGAACTCGAGAACGCCTGGAGGTATCAAGCTGAAATCAACACCAAATATTTAAGTCTATGGTGTCTTGACGCACAGAAAAATGAAAAAACCTAACTCAGAACTACACAATCAAAAACTACGAGCATTTATGCATCGATTTTGTTGCATTTTGTATGAAATTCACTGGGTAATCATATCCTACAGAGTACTTACCGTGGAGATATATTTATGAAACTTAACACGATGTGATAATTTACAATGCAAATAAAAGAAAAAATGCGAAGGAATTTTATAGAAAAAAATAATTACAAATTTATATTTGTAGTAAATTTCATACAAAATGTACCCGCAAATTTTTAAACTAATTTATAAACTTTTATCATTTTTAATAATATTACATAATTTATCCCCGTAAATCCCGTTGACCTACCTACAAATCCTACAATCCTAAAACTGGTACGTTAGCCTCGGTGGGCGAGCCCGCGCGCACCTACTCGGGTTTTTTTTATTTTAGTTAATCACTAAATCACACAGTAAATCACTAAATCACACAGTAAATCACTAAAAAAATAATACTTATAACAACTAGAACACAGATAATTAATATTGTGATATTAAAAAAAAATGTTTTTATTATAAGCTTTTTTAATAATTATAAGTGTACAATAGAGATAAGTAAATATGTGAAATTATTAACAAATTATATTATAAATTTATAAATCCAACAATGTTACACCTTAATGTTTTATTTAATACTAGGTATTAAATACTATTTTGTTTTATAAAAATTCATTTAACATACTTTTTTGATGTATTTAACTGAAAGAGTCCAAACAAATTCTTATACTATACAAATTCTTATACTTAGAAAAAAACAAGCAATAATAATATATACAAATTCATATATTTATAAAAATATAATAATGAGGCCGTCGTGGCGCAGACGCACAAGTGTGTGACTGTAACGCGACGGTTGTGGGTTCGATCCCCACTCGAGGAAGTTAAGTTCTGCCACTCAACACGCAATGCATTCAGAATTCGGCAGAACTCTAATCAGCTTCATGCTGTCAGCGCTGTCGCAATCAGCAACACAGCAGGGACACTGTGTGCGGGATACAGCGTGAAGCTGATTTTTTTTTATATGTATATAAAAATATAAACTTTTTGGCCCCATAATTAATTTTATTACGATAGTAAAGCAGGTAAAAATCGAATAAATTAATTTATCAATGATAGTTCAACTTACCTAAATATGGATTATTATAAAATTATAATTAAAATGATAAAGCGTTTTAAAGTTAATTCGGTCAGCAATACTTATTATATTTTTTTTATATTGATACAATACATAGTATCTTAAATTTTTATATTATTTTTTTATTGGTAAATGGATCACAATATTTTTTCATAATATTACAGCCGTGTTATTTTTTTAAAAAGTGGACCTATAGATATATAAAATGTTTCCACATTACGTATTTTGGTCATGTTTGTATGTTATATTAATTATTACTATTATATATTATCTAATATCAAAAGAAACAAGCAATGTTCGTGGACTACTTTTTGTTAGGGATGCCCGATGAACATCGATGTTAGCATTTAGCAGTAAAAATATCGATGTTTTAACGTCGATGTTGCATTACAAAAAAACATCGTAACTTCGATGTCAGCAGGGACACATAATCGATATTGGATGGCGGGGGGTTATCGACTCGCGCGTCTCGTTTTTTTTTTGGTTGTTATTGATGACGATATGTACAAAAGAAATATCTTTGTTGGCTGACATCGATGTTTTTCTTTCTTTAGCTTCCATGTTGACATCGATGTCAACATCGATGATTTTCTAACATCGGGCATCCCTACTTGCTGTTATTTACACATATATACAAGTAAAATGAATGAAATGATGAAAAAAACATTGAAACTATTTTTATTGAAAATATAAAAGAATGAAATATTTTTTATAAAGTACAACTTATTAAGACAATATATTTTAGTTACTTAGTAACTGATTTGTATATAAAATATTGTTCGATTTTCTTTCCATTAAAATTGTATATAACCTATTTACTTGCAACACTGAGGTGTAAATGATATCTTTTCAAATTTAGTACTTAACTGTTATGCATTAAGGTTGAAAATATTTTTACTAATTAGTTGGAGGCACAAAAATCTTCCTTCTCTTTCTAAATGTGGTGGAATTGAGATACAACGTTATATAGCAATATATAATTTTATATGAAAACCTTGAAAAACAATAAAAGTGTTGTTTTAATAATCTTCGTAATTAAATATGCGTTTTTAATAAATTACATTATATTTTATAATAAATTATTGAATTTTATTACTCTGTTGCAAACATATGATTAGAATGTAATGTAAGATATACTTATCAAAAGATAATCAATTGTATATTTTAAAAATATACTTTATATAAATCAGAAATATTATCTAACTGTTATAAAAAATATATTTTACTAATAATTAACGTAACTAATATTAAAAGAGTGCTTAATTTAATTATTAATTAAATGGATTGTTTTAAATATATGTATACCTTTTTATTTTATTTTTTGTATAAAATAAAGATACATATAACGTATTTTATTATTAAAAAAGAACAAAACTGAACATTCTATTCTTTAAGCTTAAATTTCTAATTTTAAAAATAATTTCAAAAATAGCTCTTGTTTTTGTCAATAAAAAGTACTGCAAGTGATATTTCAAAGTAAACCAAGGTGTTTAATTGAAAAATATGTTTAACGTAACGTCGGGTGGCGAAACAAGTATAATAAACGTTAAGTATCAACGTTCTGGCGTAGACTACCACGCAATGTGGTAAGTTAAATCGATCAATACTTCGAAAATCAAAATTAAAAGTCTAAAAAAATATTTTTATATATAATTAGGTGTGGAAAATAATAAAGAATCAAAATATGAATAAGTTATTGGTCTAATCTCGTTATTTATTTAATAATGAATTAAAAACGTTTTCGGGGAGATTCGCTTGCGCATAACCACACTGTGACGACATGCTGCACGTCGCTCTGCGTCATCATACTTTGAACAGCGCTCAAACGGGGAGGACCTGGGATGAAAGAGTGTGTAGTACTACATTAGGACATTATATTTTTTTTTCAAATGTTTCTAATCGAAATTATAAGTACAAAGTAATAGGATAGGTAAGCTATCATTGTATTACATGAAAAATGTTATTGGATGTATAATTATATTATTTTGCTTGTTTATATATGTGAGATGTTTTAATTTTTTTTATTGTTGCAGGGTTTTACCACGGTCGCCGCCATTATGGCGTCGGACGAACAATTTTCGTTATGTTGGAACAATTTCCACGCGAATATGTCAGCAGGCTTTCACGGCCTGCTGTCGCGTGGAGATTTAGTTGACGTAACTTTGGCTGCCGAAGGCAGATTACTACAGGCACACAAATTAGTTTTATCAGTATGTTCTCCCTATTTTCAAGAAATGTTCAAAATGAACCCCACTCAACATCCCATAGGTAAGATATTTTTGTCTCTGAATTTAATGATTCAATTTAATTTGCATTTTAAGAGTTTATTAACGATTTTTTTCTTTTGTTCCAGTATTTTTAAAAGATGTTAGTCATTCGGCGCTTAGGGACTTATTACAGTTTATGTACCAAGGTGAAGTTAATGTTAAGCAAGAAGAATTAGCGTCGTTTATTAGTACCGCGGAACAACTTCAAGTTAAAGGTTTAACCGGTAATCAAAATGAAGAAAGTTCCACGCCATCCAAACCAAAGCCGACGTCGAGGCCAGGCCCGAGGTCGTCACAACAAAGGCAATCTGTTATGACTAAGTTAGAGACTGATTTAGATTCTAAGCCCTCCTCAACTCCAGTAGCAATTAAGAGACCAAATAGGCCATCGATAGCATCCAATAATTCGTCATCATCTCAAAGCGGAAATGCGAAACG